>PPJZ02000049.1:0-78948 GCA_003705955.2 Zygosaccharomyces kombuchaensis
AATCCAACCAATGTACGCCACCTCGCGCGGCCCCTGGATGAACGTGGAGGACCTTTTCGCTCCGTGACTGACTTCTTCTTCACTTTGTCGCTTTTAGCTAACCATAAAGAGCAGGTCTCTCATATACACTTCAGCGTGGACACCCCACGTCTTTGAAATATCTAACACATCAACTTACATAATTCATCCACACACATGTTCTCGACTTCAACTAATAAGCCCTCCTTCAGCACAAAATTTCACCGACCTTGTCATCTATACTTAATTTCCGCCGAGATTCGTGACCTACCGGAACTATACATACCGATGAAACCTTAAACAACAAAAATACGACATACTATCGGCACCTACGTCTGCTCGTTCAGGTCAAGTCAAGTCAGCCATATAGTAGCTACCACACCCTTTTTAAAAATTCCTCCTCCATTTCAATCCATCTTCAGTCACCCTCATCTCTATCTCTCGTAATTGTTCCCCTCTTGAGGTCGCACAGTCATGCATCAATCATCTCGTATGACTAAAAAACCACAACACAAATATATAAATTCAATCATCCAAACCGCCTATTAGCAATTAATACACTAGTACAATACTCCCAATCAGCCAGACTTTATAAACCCAATAACATTATGTCCACGCAAGCTCCCATCAAGTACCCGTGGTGGTACGGCGGTGTTGGTGGAATTGTCGCATGTATCGCCACACATCCGCTAGATTTAGCCAAAGTCCGCCTCCAAGCTGCTACCTTGCCCAAACCTACCATTTTTCAGATGGCAGAGCGAATATTGGTAAACGAGGGGCTCAGGGGATTATATTCTGGTCTTAGTGCAGCCATTCTTCGTCAATGCACCTACACAATGGCTAGATTTGGCTGCTACGAACTTATAAAAAACAACGTCATACCCCCAAACCAACTCACCAATACGTGGTACCTTTTGCCAGCATCAATGCTTAGCGGAGCAATCGGCGGATTTGTAGGAAACCCTGCAGACGTTGTTAACATCAGGATGCAAAACGACACCCAACTACCAACAGAAAAACGAAGAGGCTACAAAAACGCACTATCCGGAATCACTAGAATATCAAAAGAGGAGGGATTCCGCAAATTGTTCACCGGATTGGGTCCCAATTTAATCCGCGGCTGCCTCATGACCGCTTCCCAAGCAGTTACTTACGATGTGATAAAAAATTATATGGTCACCGACATGGGCATGGATCCCACATACAAAAAGACTCATTTCTCTGCAAGCTTAATAGCAAGTTTGGTGGCAACAACAATTTGCTCTCCAGCCGATGTTATCAAAACAAGGATAATGAACGCTCACAAGCATCACGAAACTGCCTGGGTAGCTATGATAAAATCAATCAAAGGAGAGGGTATACTTTTTTTATTTCGCGGATGGCTGCCCAGCTTTATAAGGTTAGGCCCAAATACAATCATAATCTTCTTAACAGTTGAACAACTGAAAAAGCACTTAGTTGGACTCAAAAAAACTTAAATATATTTCCATTTCCTACTTTATATTACTATTAATTTTCGCAAAGTCATCATACCACATAAGATCACCTTTCCAATAAAAAAACATCGCCCTTCCTACTTCAAAACATTATGAATCTTCTCAAATACTTCATCTGCGCTTTCTTTAACCCAATCAACATTTTGCAAAATATGATTGATACCGCCATTGAGAGAGAGCTTCTCCTGAGCGGGCCCATTCGATTCAACAATATCATCATCATCTTCTTCTTCTTCTTCCTCGCTATCCCCACTCCCCTCTTCCGGTTCCCTAATTTTTGGGTGCCGACCATCAACTGCATCCTCATCAACCAAATCCATACCACAAGAAACATCAACATGTGTATCGCTATAATGACGGGATCTACAATCACCATTCTGTGACAACAGCCCGTTGTTTTCGAGAAGCAACTGTGCATTCCATAAAAAAGGTTCATACGCCACAACGTGGTTCAGCATGTCCCAAAAGATCACAAATTCATAAAGCAACCAAATTAGCCGACAAGAAGATTTCAAAATTCTCAGATGCATATCATTTTTGTTACAAAACAATTCAAATTCTTTACTCAGCATTTCCAAAACACTGCAGCTATCATCAATCCTTAAACAGTGCTTGCCAACCGACACCTCAACGAACAGAAAAATCAACTCACTCACATTCATATCCTGCTTACGCATCAACAACTGGTTTAGGAATTCGTATTTGCACTGGCACCAGTAGTAACTCCCTTCAGTTTGTTCATGGTCACTCTTCGCTACTAACTCCTCGGGAAGGACTTCATATATCTCGTAATTGAATCCATTAAACGACCTCTCTTTTTCAAAAGAAACAACTGGTCCTCCACAATGGTTAGCACATAACAGATTATTCAAGGTCAATAGCTGTGAAAAAAACAGCTGGATAAAACTAAATCTCTCCATCCTATCATTCCCAGAAGTCATACCTACGTTCAAAATATCAACCAAATCTTTGTTCAGTCTACCACAAATAAACGCAAATCTTTCACCAAAATCCTCATTTTCGGGCCATCGTCTTCGCTCAATTACGTACTGATCGAATTTCACCAAACAAATGAAGCAATCTAACGTCATATTCGCCCCATTATCGAGTTCCCGATCTCTGCTTACAAGAGAAAACAAAAAATCCATTTCCTCTTCATCAACGGAGTATTTCTCTTCGTTTGCACAAGGCGAAACAGCTTCTACCAAATTCAAAAGTCGAATATAAAAGTTAATCCATTTCACTTCCCAATTCTTATCAAAATTAATCTTTTTCCTCAAAAATTCTAACGTTCTGATGTACTTATCCATGAAGCACCCCATAAAATATTCGGGCCCATACAAAATAATGTTAACGAAAAGAAAAATCGTAAAGTGCTTTATAAACACTTCGCTGTGGAACTGTCCATTAGGTAAATTGCCAGATATTAATTTCGAAAGTGCTGAACGACTAAAATATTTCTCGCCTTCTTGCTCCCTGCCCTCAGAAGCTCCCACGTAATAACTCTCTATGATATATTCAAAAATATTCAAATATTTCAATCCGGGAATATCGTAGTAAAAATTTAAAATGCACAAAAGAAGTAGAAGCTGGTTTTTTTGCAAAAGGTAATGGGGAGTCAATTGCGCTACAAACACCTCCGCTTTCTCCTCGGTAGCGCACCCGATTTTCTCCCATTTAAAATAAATCTTGATCAGGCTACTCACAATCTGCCTCATGTTTCCAAAAGACTGCTTCAAAAAGTCACTTCTGATTCTAAAATTGTTGATGTATAACGATCCATCAACGGCATTCAAATTAAAACTGAAAAATTGCTCCTTCACTTTCAAAATCCTGGTAGGATACTTGTTGCAATCAATGCCGCTTCTTGTCCCTCTCATGTGATTCAAGTGAAATTTCTTCATGAAATCGTCATAAACCATGCAAAGCGTACTAATTTTATCACTGGCAAACTTTATATTCTCATACAAGGACTTCATTTCTTTCGAACGCTGAGGAGGAGTTACATAGTCCAGATGACACTCCACTCCTTTCCTTAAACAGCTAGTACAGGGATTTGGCCTCCTTTCCATAGAATCGCATTTGGTTTTGTTCTTACGACACCTAACACACGACCTCAAAGCCCTTTTCTCATTCTCTTCATGACCAGCAGAAGATCTATAACTATACTTCGAGACAGCCATCAATTAAGTGTGCTTCCTAACACAAACAACCGGAAAGAACAGTACGCTGAACCAGGATCAACGTCCCCTGATACCTGGGATCTTGATTTCCAGTTTTTCTTTTCTTTGTTTCTACGTACCGATAGAAGAGGAGGCCAATACACTAAAACTTATTTCATTTACTCTCAACTGAAGGATAGCATACAAACCATTAGCCTCATCTCGTTGATCTTTAAAATTCTTTGAGCCTTTTACGCCAATATAAATTATTCCGATGTTCGGCCTTAACCAAAAAGTTTTAAAAATTTAGGTCTAAGGTATAGGGTTGTTTAACACACTTAGGGACCCTCAGACTTAAAGGCATAAATAACTGCGCTCTTTATTGCGCCACTAAGATGTCCCGTGTAGCTCAATTAGACACACAGGAGCTGGATAATGAAGTCCACGCTCTCATGTGGAAAGATTTCCAATCACATGTACAAACTGGAAAGCATAAGGAAGAGTTAAAGCTTTTATTAGATTCTGTCGTGTTTTACTTTGGTGCAACTTATTTGAGGCGATCTCGTGTGACAGTTACTTATTCTTCAGCTCTCTCTGGAGTAAGATTTCAATGTCAAAAGAGAACACTGTTTTTAGTGACTATTCTGGCAAACTATCTGCAAACCAAATTTTCGCACTTAGTCTTTAATTCCAACAAACAGTGGGCTTTCAAACTGTATACCATTATTTCTCACATTTATGTCTATTTGGATTTGCTCAACGCGCTCCATTTCCTAGTATCGACATCCCCTGATTCAGCCATGTTTCTGTCGCCGTTGCACAGGCTGCTAGGTGTAGCATCAGTCACCAAGACCGAAGATCCCAAGGTTTTCTACCAAAATACTGTCTATGCAAGCATAGAGTTTCAAAACAGACAGCTCCTATGGAATGCTATTTTGGAGCTATTTAATATGACTCTCCTTAACAACACTACATGGCTTATGGACAAACCTAAGCACACACAAAATAAATGGGTGCAAAAAAATGTCATCAGCTGTACGCACTGTGCAGAATTTCCTGTGAATCCATATACGATGACATGTTGCGACAGTATCTACTGCTACGTCTGTGCCGTCACTGCTCTCGAATGGTCTCGTTGTGATAAGTGCGATACAAAGAAAAACCTAACTGCCAAGCCTGTTTACTAAAACATTAAATCTGTGCCTATCTAAATT
This sequence comes from Zygosaccharomyces kombuchaensis, assembly GCA_003705955.2. Taxonomy (NCBI): domain Eukaryota; kingdom Fungi; phylum Ascomycota; class Saccharomycetes; order Saccharomycetales; family Saccharomycetaceae; genus Zygosaccharomyces; species Zygosaccharomyces kombuchaensis. Next base: position 4,891 of record PPJZ02000049.1, read on the forward strand.
TCATTCGGCGTTACCAAATTTTTCAAATGATCTCAGAATGTGAACAGCATATTTTACCGAACTGTGTATTATACCTAATGATAACGACTTACGCTCTGCGAAAATCACTCTGAACCTACGTAACGTGATTACAAAAATTTTATCTTCCCTAATTCATGAGTTAACATCACACACCGTATCCCTTCCTCACAATGCACTGTTCATTGCATTTGTAATTTATATTTTTACCAAAAAAAAATGAAATATACAAGATTAACCTCGATTTCGTACTGTTATCCCTAAAAATCAAGTTAAAATACTCTCTTAAGTTCAAGTTTCTATGAAAACTTAAACCATCCAACACTTAATCAAGACATATTTTTTGTATGTGTTTAATGCTACTGGTGTTAATAGACTTCTCTTACAAACAGACGCATGTAATGGTTAACCCCACAATTTGGTTTCCTACTTTCCCTTGTTATTGTTGTTGTTGTTTTTCTTGGTCAGTTCAACAAAATATATATACGACTACCTCTGTATTTTGCAAAATAAGCACCATCAAAATCCTTCAAAGGATCATATGTTTTTCGAACAAAAGGTGTACATCGACTCAATCCTTCCTCCCTTCACATTGTTATCTCTACAATTCCCAACTTTCTCAAATGTTTTCACGTGATTGTATTTACTACCAAGTTTTGAAAAAAAGTCACTACTTATATCCAGTTACCTCTAAGTAGTGAATGATCTCGAAAATTATCTCTATAAGTTCATAGACTTAGGATTTCAGAACTTCGTCAAATCATGCGATGTTTTTTAACAAAGCTGGCCCTACCACTATCTGCATCAACTAAAAAAAGTCGGTTTCTATCAGCAACAGTACTCCCAAATTCCAATTTTAACCAACTTTTAAAAACAATATCTAAAGAAGGTCCTCTTAAGCAACATGAAAAATTTGCATTTAGAGATTACTGGCAGAAAGTCGCTAATGGATTCCCCAACGCTAAAACCATATTTCGTGAGGTGAACCCGGGTACATTCGCACAATTTGTCAAGAATAATAAAACCAATTCTTCTACAGTGAGGGGTTTCTACAGAAGAGAAGCCATATTCGACAAATGTACTCTCCCGAAAATACAATCATTACTCGAAGAATACGGTTCAACTGATCCGCTCACATTTTGTATTCAAGACTCCCTTTCCACAAAGGACATCCTCATAGCAGCAGATTTGTTCTTATTATATTATAAATTATACCCCGATGAAACGCTTAGACACGACTTAGCGTCCCAAATTATTTCTGCAATAACGTTTCAAAACCCAAAATACGATCATCTACATTTGATAAAATATTTACAATTGCTAAAATTGTTTAAGGAAAGAGGAGAAGAACTAACACTCACGGCCGTGCAGATTACCAAACTTTGTGGCAAGGCTCTATCGTTAGAGAACGAGCCAATTCTGACCAACCAAGTGTTGGTAGAGGTTATGTACCACAATGCCGGCTCTGATTCTACATCCAGGAGTGGATCGATTAGTGCAGCATACAATTTAATTCGTACTGACTTCAAGTCCAGAAATGCGGCTGGAGTCTTTTTCACTTGGATGCAAATTTCAAACCACTATTCCTCTTTGACAGATCATGATTCAAGGATCCTGTACATGATTATGAAGACTTGCATTAACAACAACATTTACAGGCGTGCTTGCAAAGATATACTTTCACGCCTAACACCGGAATTTTACAGCAACGATCCATTAATTTTACCTACAATAATAGACTATGTTACCAAGAGGGGCAGTCTGACTCTAGCAGAAGATATTATGAATAACGTAAATGAGCATATTTTGCCTGAAAATACACAAAACGTGCTCTTCAGCCGAAGGTGCCTTTCCTCCCTCCTGAAAATGCATTTAAAGTTCAATGACTCCCAAGGTGTTGATCGTGTACTCAAACAAATAAATGACATATTTGGGGCATATTCTCAAGAGAACTTTCAAGCCATTGCGTCTCATCTGCTCAAACAAACCACATTTGAAAATATTCTGAAGGCAATTAATATGGTATCCACAATTCCTCAAAGCAAAGCCCTGTTGGCATACAGTGCCATTATTAACGCTATCGTCGACTGGCAAATTGCATCGAATGGGAAGTTCAATAAAAAATCGATGCATTTGATCAACGAGCTGTTAACAAAGGCTCATAAGCAAGATCCAAGCCACAAAAGCACTCTTTGGATTATCTTGGCGTCGTTATACATCAAAAAAATCGTGCATTATAAAAACTTTCGAAAAAACGAAAAACATGACATAGATACGACAAATTTGGATTTGGCAAAATTGATATTCCTCAAGAGCGACGGATGCAGCCAAATTTGTGACTATAACCCTTTTTCCCAGTCATCCCCTCAAAATACAATCCTGAAGCTTACCAAAAAGAATGAGATTATAATACTAAGAAACATAGCAACAAGCGCTGTCAAGTGCCATCGTAAAGATATTTTTCTTTGGTGTTGTACAGAACTTTATAATAAAGGGATGCCTATCAAGGAACTCATAATGGATTGGCATGCTATGTTCAATTATCAATTCCGTTCAGTGGTAACGAAGAATAAGGAGACACTGGAAAAGGAACTGTCAATAAATGGGTTGCCATTCATAAAGGATGCATTAAAATAACCGTCTTATACATAGCAAAAAAAAAGTAAAAACCAATATAGACTTCCCGCATTCACTTTGGTGGTGGAAGCGACAGTTTACGACTTGGAGCTGGCAATGCTTTTTGAAATTCTCTAACGGTGATTTGGCATTTTACCTCCTTACATAACTCCTTCTTCTTGTTGCTAGGTACTCGTTGCAAAAATTGAAGGCCAGCGCTTCTTTCCAATGCGTCGATAGGCACCTCGAAATCAATTAATTTGGTTTCGTTGGGAATCACAGCATTTGGAAGTACAAATGCAGCCACGGAAATGCTATCAGAATTAGAGTTTCTGATCGGCTTTTCGCCAACAACTAGTTTAAAAAAATGAGTGGGTACTGCAATTCCTGGAGGATCTCCAATCACTTCGTAAGTAACTCTTGATTTCCCATCAACAGGATCTTTCTTTGGCAAATATAAGGGTCCAGTAACAATACGGACGCTATTGTAATGGCCTGTCAACTGTCTGCAAAAGTATTCTAAATGAGCCCAATAATCACGATTGAAACCATCCCCAACTTGAGGACACATGTTAGTAAGATAAAATGTGTCATCCATCGCCCTTTGAGAGAACTTCGCATTAGCTGCAGGCGCCTGGTGACCACGGTCGTAGCCAGATCTGAAATAATCTCTTAATCTGCCTCTAAAAATGTCTGGAATAGCCTCATCCTCCCTAAAAACAGAATTCTTCCTATCACCATTCCTTGCTGCAAGAGATTCCGGTGTAATATGTTCCACGACCCAGTATGGATTTCTTGTTTGCCTGTTATAGCACGAAACGAATTCTTCTCTCGACTGTAAATCGTGTACAGGCCCTGGGAACCCATACTGAAAGAAAGCAGCAGGATTGATATTACTTCCAACGAGCTCTAACTCGCCATCTGGGGTCCTTGATCCTCCTACGCGTGTTGGGGGGCTGGCCACAGTGGTGGAACTATGTGAGTTTGATTTTCCCCAGAAGTAAGTTGCGATTCCGGATCCAACACAGACCCCAGCCAATCCTGTGCATAAAAACTTAGAAGTCATCAATATAATCTAAGAAATCAGAGGATTGTTTTCTAGTACACAATATCGAGACGTTTCAAAAAGAAGCGCCGCCAAGTTTTCTATGTTTATCTAAATTTAGAGACTTAACCAAAAAATTTTCGAGCCCGGAATTGATGAGATGCTCAAAAAGTTCGATCATTTGAAAAATCTCAACTCCAATGGAATACTGCCAGGAGTACTTCTGTCGAGACTCTTGTACTGCGAAGATTCTTCTACAATCTCCTCGAGTTTCTTCCTCTGATCGGGATCCAATTCAGTGTCGATACTTGACTTGAAAGCTTTAAAGTTTAGCTGAATTATAGCAACAATCTTGTCACCAGCAGCCTCCCGGACTTCGGGGCATGCATGACAGGAGGACAAAATAAACAGCAAAACAAGTGTCATAGCAGAAGTAGCTTTATCAGGTCGTTCTTCCACAACTTTCTTGTTGAAGAAGCCCAGAATTTCCAATGCCAGCCTATGAACGGTAACACATTTTTCATCTTTTAAGGACAACCCCAAACTATTGATAGCTTTTGTCAACACAACGGCACAGTTGTTAACTTTGTGACTGAGGTTTATAACCGTCTTGAAACCTTGCACTGCAATAGCTTGCGTTTCTGGTTTATATAGCCCTTTCACCAACAAAACACTGTACTCCTCCAAGTCAGGTTCACTAAAACCGGTATACCCATTGCTCAAAAGTATAAGGATCGTAGCCAGCTGGTTCTCTTCATTCAGATTTTGACGGCTAATACTTTTGATTGATCCGAAAAAGATGTCCAGCATGCGAACATTTTCGTTTTGAGCAATCAACCCCTTGGTAAGCGACTTCAAAAGCGGTAAAATAGTCCCAATGACAGTATCGGCCACATCAGACTCATAAATTCTTCCCATGATAAAGAGTAAGCATGCATAAAGATCGACTTTGAAAAGATCATCGAATTTGCTTACATTGGATTCAAACACGCCAAAAGCAAGTTTGAGAACAGATAAGTCTGAATCAGTTAAATGGAGCTTTTTGCTTGGGTAGCTCTCTGCACTGGTCCCTTTAATAAATGGAAGAATCTTCGCAATTGGCATGAGTAGCAGTCTTAATAACTCATACAATTTGTCGATACCTTCCAAAAATCCTTCGTGTGTTTTATTGTGTTTTGTATAACCCACTATAAGGTCATTTATAATGTAGATGAGCTGAATTCTTTCACTGTTATCACCCATTATCATCAATCGATCTAAAATCCCAACGATTTCATTGTGAATATCATCTTCAAACAAATTGTCAATAGGCAAACTATTTTTTAAAATATTGTGGAGTGCAGGCAAGACTTTCATTTTCGTGGAGTGATTGTCAATATTTTTGACTATTGCCTCCATACATTGCGCAAACAAAATGAACATGAAACTTTCAAGCTCCTCAGTATTCAGGCATTTGGAAATATATTTTTGATCGGACTCCATGAGAGATCCCAAAGCGACCACAAAATTCAACCAAACAGGCTTGTAAAGCTCCAGCTTGGTGTTTTGAGATTCTATTAACCATTCTTTCGAGCCATTCTCCAACTCATCTTTTGTTTCGATACCTTCGTATTTGACCATCACATATTCACGTAAAGAAATTATCCACAAAGGAATAACGACATCCAAATACCCCTTCGTGAAGGCGAAGAGCTCCTCGTTTTTTTTCGCCAGAGAGCTATGCACTAACCACGCCCACGCGTTCAAGATGGCAAGTTCAACCTTCCTCTTCGCCCTTTGGGTAATAATTGAAGTTTCTCCTACTTTCATAACAGAAGATTTATCACTAAAGTGCACCAGAAGGGTTACCAATAGCTGCGATATTCTACTCATTCTTTCCAAAGGAGCGATGTTTGAGCCCAAAAACTCCGCCATAACATTGATTGCAGAGGCCACATTATCAGGTGAACTTCCTTCGTTGAAGGCAGGCATTAAAGCACTGGTGATCTGAGCTTCTTGTTGTTCTATCATTAAATGTTCCTCTTTTTCACTAACTTTCATGTACTGCTTCAATAGGATATTTAAGATATCGAGCCCCATACTTTTCATTGATGCAACCCTTGTTGTTGAAGCTTGGAAAGATATTTTAATCAAAGCCGGTATCTGTGCTTTAAAGACTGCGCACAAGTCTTCATCGGTCTGCGCTTTTCTACAAAGGAATAAAATGAGGCGGAGAATGATCATTTTAGCCCGCCAACATATGCTATAAGATCCTTCGGATCCAATAATTTTTAGAGATTTTTCGTTAGATTGAGTGATTGATTCTTCTTCTTCACCTCTTATTTGCTTCTCCTCCATCTTTTTGAAGCCCTCTTGCTCCAGAAGCTTATCCATTTTTTGAAAAACACCATGGAAAAGCTTGGCTCTCGTCATATTAAACATCAAACAAAGCTTTTCAAACCAACGAATGTCCTTCTTATAGGTCTGTTCCAACCATGCGAAAAAGTAATCAATCACAAACCCGCAATTGGGATATAAGGTTAGGTATCTCCAGCTCTGGATATCCATGCTTTTGAAAAACATACTCCCCTTTTGCAACCTCGACAACTGAGTAAACAACCTGAAATTATCAAAGGCGGCTTTCGTACTGGTAGTAAAAGGAATTACTTTGTTGCTCCCTGTGAAATGGCAACTATAATAAGAAGCACCAAAGCCAGTTATGAGAGATCCTGCTATCATATCTTTTGCCAGGCCAATGAATATCTGGTCGCATAAAATACCACTGTGCTTGAAGGTTGCAATGTTTTCGTAAATTGACAATCCTAAAGATTCAAATACCGCTTCGTTTGCAGTAATACAAGCAAACGTAATGTTTTTGAATGATTCTATAGCAGTCTTATCAAGCTCTGGAATGCTGGGACCCATTGTTTCAGTTAAAGTGCAGAAAATCTGACCGATGATAACATGTGAATCAAATTCTTTATTATGGTTATAGCGAATGATCGACGACCCATAGATACCAAATTGAGGATCATTCGCAATTTCTTCTAACGTTTGCAGCAAATTGGACGCACTAGTAATATCGATTGACTGAGATTTTTTCAGCAAAATGTGCATAGCTTTTAGGGACCAACCATGAACAACAGGATGCGGATCTTTCAGTAGTGCAAAAATAACTTCAAACAAAGAATTGAACTTAGCAGTCTGAGAATTGTACTTGAAAATCGCTGACAATGACAGAGCATGGAGAACTCTCCGATATGGATCAGTAACGTCAACAACATTTTTAATCAATATGTTACTCTGGTCGAAGACATATTCTGGTAAAGTTTTATGACTCACGCCTCTGCTGACTGCTGCGGTAATCAAGCCAATGCAATCCGCCTTGAGGTAAGTTAGGAATGGATCGTCATAAAAGTCTATTTTTTTCACTGACTCCATTAATAGTTGTCCCACACTAAGCTCTAATGGCAGCTCGCTCTCCTGAATAATTCTTAAAGCACCATGAATGGCCACTACTGAATTTGTAGCTATGGCCACGCTTCTCAAAGGTGTGGTCATTTTGGAAAACATCGACAAATTCAAGCTTTCGATCACTGAATATTGGATTTTGCTATTCAAATATGGGAACACTAATGAAAATATTTCCATTGAGGAGTCGATTAACGAAGTAGTAATTCTCGGTCCATACCTATCTTTCCCAGAATACCTACCATTTCCATAAAGCATAATCAAGTAGTCTAAACATAAAATAGGTATGATAGGCTTAGTAATTTCATCTTCATATGCTTCGTTCCAATAATAGCTCCTCGAATTACTGTTTTGCTCTACTTCAAATTCTGATGCCTTTGTTGACTTGATAGTCAATTCGGTAATGCCTGAAGAAGAAATTTTGCTAGATAATCCAAACGCAAATCCATCGTTTTGACAAAGCAATGTATTCACATAGGCCTGCATATCCATATCATCCTTATTAGCATCTTTCGAATAGGGCTTTTTGGAGCTTACCTTTTTCATGGCATCTAAAACAGGTGAGACAGATTCACCGTAAAGATTGGGATCTGAGAAGTTCTTAACAATCAGTATCAGTAGGGAACTATTGAAGTCTTTCTTGATAAACTCATGTATTTTTAAATAGACTTGAAGCAGCCTATATTCGTTGACCAACAACGCTTTGTCGATACTGTTTGACTTTAAGGTGACTGAGTGATTATAATTAGAACATTTCGTTAATAAGTATGAGACTTGCTTGGCAACATCCTTCTTGATGGACACATTTCCTAAGTATGTCAAAAGACAGACAAGTGCATGATTTCTGATTTCCAAATTTTTGTAAAGTTCATCTTGATCGCGGTGGGAGAATGTATGAGTAAGAAGCACCTTCCAAAACAAAAACAATTGAGAGGACTGCATCATCAAATACTGTTCATCCTTGTAGTTCACCAAACCAATTAATAAAATCCAACAAATCAAACCCTTGAAATATAGCGACGAATTTGTGGACGTTGTATGATTTTTGATAAAAGCGGTCGCAAAGACAGTAATTCTCATAATAAGTTCATATGAGACATAATCTTTGTCGGCGCACTCGATTAGACTAGCTATTATCAACGCACGACCATGATTTATTGAAAAAGAGAATTTATCTCCTAACTTGAAATCGTTCGACAGAGCATTGAGTTGGGATTCGATAGTTTCACTCAAGTACTCCGGAAGACTTATCAAAAATGTTTTTAAAGTTTCCACGGCATGTATCCGAATCATAAAAACTTCAGAAGTGCTCAGCTCTATCAGTTTGTTCTTTATTTGTTGAACAATATGTTGTTCGTTTCCAAAGGAAGATGACAATGCACATAGTAGGCGACGTACCAACTCCAATTGCGTCAAATTGAACCACTGAAATTCCACAATTGCATTGATGGAAAAGTGGGAATGATCAACGTTTGTCGAATTTAGGTCCTCCTCTTCTTGGACGCATCCCATTATTCTAAACAGGATTTGGCTCTTCGAAGAGTCCCATACACGGGGCAGAAGAATTTCATGCATATGCTCAAAATACCTGAGATATCTGGACAATGCTTCGATGCTCCTATTTTGGGCATCGGGATGCTCAAATATAGCGCTACTCAAGGTCCTGACAATGTCCAAATAATTGGTACCGCCAAAAAAATCGCTGTCTGAAGCGGAACATAACCCAATGAAATGAATGATAGATTCAAAACATCCTACTTGAAGTTCCCGAGGCGCATCTTGACTGAAAATTTCTGCATATATCTTCCAGACTTGAGACAAAGCAATTAGCTTTTTCACACTGTAATGAAAGAGAATCTCCGCCAATGACCTTGCCGTATAGGCACGAGTTTCATCATTGGCCATACCATACATACCCCATTCTCTTTCAGAGAACTTAGCACATAAATTTGTTTCTAAATCATGAGAATGATCTTTAATGAATTGGCCCTGTTTCAAATAAATTGCCCAAATTTCAATAATGCTAGAAATAAAGTTCACTGGATAATCCTCGTCGTCAATTTGGATGCTGTCCAAAATAACCTTGGACAGTTTAGTAAATTTGGTGTAGTAGGTATTACTTGTAGGCATGTTACTTGTATTTTTCATGACAGCCGCTTGTAGTTGTATCAACGACGTCATAAATGTTGCGTGGATGTATTTCGTCTTCTCAAGCATCTTCTTTAAATTCTTGAAAACACTTTCAGCTACCAACGGCCCCAATGCAGATAGTTGATTGCCAAATTTTTCGAACAACTGGGCCAAAACCGTAGATGCTAGATCTTTACATGGAGAATGCACATAAGTCTTTTTCGAGGTTGATTTCTTCTTCTTCTTCTCCTTGCCATCTGCATTCTCCTCTGTCTCAAATTGAATATGCTTTTCGGCCAATATGTTCGCCAGAAGTTCTGTAGCATCATAAATCTTACCATTATATTCTTTCTCTAATTGTGTCAAGCAAAATGTGAACAGCTGCGCTACTCTGATAAACACATAGTGGGAATCCAAACTTTTTTCCTCTTCCAAGTTAGCAATGTACCGTGCAAACCCCTCTAGTTGCTCATACACCTGTATTAACTTCTTGGTATAATCTTCATTTTCTTGATTTTGTCCCTTATAAAGAGTTTCAAAATTATCTGTAACCCATGACAATAGATCGTGTCTTTTATTTTCAGAAGACGCAATGGTTTCTACAAGGGTGGAGCCCGGCATCCAGGAACTTGGTTGAACTTTTGAAAGCCGGCTTGAACTTTTTGATCTTCAAGGTTTTCATACTTCGGTACACTTCGGTACACTTTGTTCACTTTTGAAACCTTACGCGAAAACGACAACTCCAAGTCATAGGCCACGGATAATTGTGTAAACGACGGTTGATTAAACAAAAGGTCACATTGATGTAGACCGAACTGACCAATATATTTACTGAATCAAACCGTACCCACATCAAGCTATTGTCCTTTCTTACAGTTTGTGCAAAAATAAAGGTCACTTAGACAGCACACAATAATGTTAAAAATGCGCAAGCCCGGAATCGAACCGGGGGCTCATCGATGGCAACGATGAATTTTACCACTAAACCACTTGCGCTGATTAGTCAACTTGCGTTCACCCGTTCTTTTGTGGTAGATTTAGACTTATTTCTACGAAACGTATAGAAATGAATTTTGTCCTTTAAGCTAAGATAAGAGTGGTTCTACCATTTTTTTGTAAAAATAATTGACGAAGTTGGCGTTTTTGGCCTTTTCATAATTTTATTTTTGGTTTTTCAAATATGAAATTCAGAAATAAAGGAAAGTAGATTCCTCATCGACAAACTTTAAAAAAACTCAACCGAAATTTCTTAAGAATGACAAGTTATGTTATCTCAGACCAAAATTTAATCCCTTAGTTGACGAAGTTACTAACAAATCTAAAAAGTGTCTCTTTTTGTTTGGCTTTGAAATTGCAAATTTTAATTGACAACTCAACAACTTGCTAAAAAGATACGCTTATGCAATTGACAATAGATTAACAAAAATTTAAAAAGAATAATTTTACAATTTTAAGATACAAAAAAATCAGCTTATTTATTAAAACTAAGAAGGATAGGCCACTGTTAACAACTTAGACGTCTCTGGCCACTTCGACGACAAACCATGTCTCGATATTTGGATCTACTGCTAGAATATATCAATAATGAAAATCTTTTTGTAAAACACAGCATCCAAACTTTAAACTTAAAACAAGGACCAAGGTATGAACTTTTCCAAACTAAAAGAGTAATTCAGTGCAAAGAGGGAATCGCTACTCACTAATTGTACAAGATACAACCCAACCATTATTTCAGCTGTTATCGGTCTCCTAGACAGGCAACAAAATCTTCAGTTTGTATATTTGTAAGCCCTAGAAATTTGATGACAGAGAAGTCTGCGACCAGTTACTTCAGAGGCTATCGATAAACTGATGCAACTGATTCATACCTAAAAAAAAATGAGAGGAACTTTTTTTGTCTCTTTGTAAAATATGTAAGAAACAAGACTATCGAGAAATGGCCCATGCAAACCAATCCAAGAATATTTAAATTTCTATCATAAAATGTTGCAAATCGGAATTTATTTTAGGAGTTGTCCTAAATTTGAATTTCTTTTCATTAAGGGGTAGAAATTCCAAAGGCACCTTTTTTATATAATTTCCTTCATAGATTCCACATTTACTTTCAATTTTACACATGTACAGAACAAAATCGCGTGCTAAATTTTTGTTAGAGATTGCCGAGACAACTAAACTTACAGTCAAGATTTTCTATTATCTTTGCTTTGGAAACCCCTAAGGTTCGCTAGTACTTGATTATATATATATACATAATAGAATAAATAAACCCATATTCTCAAATGTGCAAGTGGAAATCATGAACTTTTCGACTCGCGAATTCCGGTCCAACTGAGAAAAGAAATATAAAAACAATAATTCGTCTCAACTCTAGGTCTCGAGCTCATCCAAAAATGGCTGCTCTAAATCCATTTCTCCTGGCAAAAAATCTTTCAATAACCTTTCCAAATATTCATCACTCTCCATGCTGAAAAACTTCAGCTCCTCTGGCGTCACCATAGGTTCCTTTGGGGCCACAGTAGCTCTAATTTGTAACGATAGGTCCGTGGTTTTGCGGTTAAATTCTTTAAAGATGGAGTTCAACACGTTAAACGATCTCTCCCCAGCTTGAGATCCATTCTTCAGGCACATCAAAATGTGAACTCCGAGTTCACAGTCCTTCTGCACGTCCATCCCGTTACTCTTTGCCAGAGAAAGATCCAACAAATGCTGGTAAAACATCAAACATGTCACACTGTAGAAGATTGTATGCACCGAGAACCAGTACCCGCTGATCAACAAGTTGCTTTCGATCATATCGTGAGCCAGGTGGATGACGTCGTGCGCTACTTGGATGCAGCTCCAAGCGACAGAAATCTGGAATACATAGTGTGGGGCCTCCTCGGGTTCCACGGCAATACAGTGAACGAACGGCTTGCTCATCAAAATCCTTGCCAAGAGATAGTCCATGTGAAGCAGTTTACTTGGCTTCAGATAATTGTCACGCTCGGTATCGTTAAGAAAATCATAATCCGGTTTCAACTGCAGAGGTAATTGCAAAAGCCACTCGTCCAAATCACTTTTAAAGCTCAACATGCTCGAATACATGGCCTCGTCCCACTTCAAGACAGGGTATAACGCATCATGGATCCTCGACAAAATGAGCATCAGCTTGGTGTGTTCGTTGTTCATGCCCGTGCTACTGATCTTTCCCCACATCTGATCCAAACACCCTTCGCTAGTGATGTTTTCGTCGTCGAGGTCCCGCGGGAGCTCCTGGTTAACTGCCTTCTGAGAAATAGACTGAGGCAATCCCAGGATACAATTCATGTAAATGTCCACTTTATAAACAGTCCAGAAGAGCCGCTTCTTGGATTCATCCTCTATCGGGGTCGGACCCGTGAGCGAGTTCTTCCTGTGAAGCCCTTCGGCTATAGCAGCACGAAGAGCAATACCCATGTACGAATAACAGGCTTTCAAATTGGCTGAGCATTGTAAAAACATGGTAAGCATAAACATCGTCTGGATAGAAAACACATCGCTGATATTCGTAACGTCCAGCATAGATTTTGCAGCGATAAAATACCTCTCTCCTTCATCCTGGTAAAACTCTCTCGCGGCGAGATCGTCCTCCTGCAAATCGTCCTTGGCAAAAAGCGCCCCTACTGCCAAAATAGCATAAATGAGAGGTCTCGCCTTCGCTTGTTCCTCTGTGGGCTTCGGCGAAGGCTCATACAACGAACCAAGAATCCGGACAATCGTAGGTCTGTGGTAAAATCTAAACAACACACAGGCCCTGTTCCATGACTCCCAAAGCAGCTTCATTGCCACATCTTGCGGTGGTAGGGGAACCAACTCTTCTGACTCTTCTGCCGTCATAATGGTTCTCCTCCTATCGGAATAAACGCACTCGTTCTCAGCACTTTTACACAACTTACAGGGCCGCCTCCCATCGCATTTCTTCTTCTTTAACCTACAGTTGTCACAGGCATGAGGCACCCTCAAACGTTTGGGCTTGAGCTTTTTAGTAGAGCTGTCCATGGAAAGAACTAAAACTTTGGGATTCATGAAATGCTTTTGCCTGTTTCCAATTTTTCACGATCTTGCCAGGTTATCCCAGTAGAGTCTTGACTTTTTAGCCGTAGATGGTTTGTGACTGCGCAGGCGTTATTAGTTCTCCCCATGAAACCTAGGACCTGCCGCGCCGAAAAATCATTTAAAGTCCCATAGAAAATCCTGAGTCCGGTCCCAGGGTTGTTCAGCACGAGCAACCGTAGTACCAAAACAAGTGACAAAATGACATATTTCAATAAAAGAGGAAGGCAGAGGATAGCATTGAGGTGGATTTTAATATGATTGGACGGGATTGGGCACTGCTTATGTCTTGCCAAAGGGAAAATACACCTTCTTGTGGGACTTGAAATTCAAGCAAGAGTAAAGTATGGGGACCGCATTTATCCCTCCTTGCGCATTTTCCCCTGCAAGCCATACTCTTGTTTATTTATACAAAACTCATTGGATAGGTGGTAGTCCATTTCACTTAATAATATATGAGCGATCAAGACGGAACAGCTCTCATACATATCTACAGGCAATTGAGGGCTGATGTTCCTGCGTAGTATGGCCAATCTGGTGGTGGAACAAGTTTTCCAGATTCTCACAAATAGGCACTCTTATGTACGTGAAAGGTGCCGGGAGCTAAAACATAAAAGTTACGGCAGTATTGCAAAATAAAGCGCCTGACCCTACACAAGCGTAATTCACAGCCCATGAAGCTGCGCCCACTAGATATTGAGTAAATGGGTCTACGTTACCGTGCTGGAAATCTGGAGGACAAGCTGATGTAGTCTTACGTTTCATCTTTTTTTTTTTTTAGGTATTGCTGGGAGTAGTGTTTCAAGAGAGCCATATTTGCAGGCCCAAGTCTGTTCCTATCATGAATTAATATGTAAATTTGGTTTTTACACACATTAACTATTCTTCGAGAAACGCTTGGCAATGAGTTCGTTCAAGCTGTGGCCCTGAGGGCGCCCAACCTTGCGTTCGTAGGAATAATAGCTTAGAGTTCCGATGGCTATCGCAAAGATTGGGTCCGCAATGCGGCCTAGTAGGTATGGGGCCTGATTCATTTCGTGTTCTTGACTTTTCACCTTTTTTCTCTCTTATTTGGTAGCAGAAAAGTTGATACGTTTTTAATTAGTGTTGCATAAGACATCCAAGGATGAGTATAGATCTGACACAGGAAACAGCTGCACAGTTTCAAGGCCATCTGGTCCCTTGTAAAATTAGATATACGGGCCAGACAGCAGAATTGACAGATTTTGATCAAAACCATTCTATCAGGGGTAGGGTCGTTGAAGGGCAAAAAGTGTCAGATAGTGCAGTTCTTATGCAAGGTGAGAAGCCAATTGCTCGAGGCACATTACGGAATTACGAACGTGAGGGCAACGAGAACCGACTGCGCATGGAGATGGATAAATGGGATGAATTTCTTAGGCTCAACGATGCAATCCACATGTAACCGGAGGTTCATGAAGAGACACAGCAGCTGCGAGGAACCGACACACCATGCTAAGCGCCTTAAGCATATTGGTTTTTCTCGTTTCATCCAAGTGATTCCACATGAACTGATAATTTTGATACTACAACATATCTCCCGCAGGGATCTCATACAACTCGCTTCCATATCTAGGCCTGTACGCCATGCCCTGGAGCCCTACCTATTCTCTCACGTCAGAGTTTCATGGTATGACCTCTTGGCCACTTGGAACAAGCAAGGCAAGCCAGTTTCCATCTCTCATACTAGCCTGATTGAAAATCTTCGCCTCACGACATGCTGCTCCCAAAACGAGTGGACTTTTCCATTTGCAGAACTTTTCAAGGGAAATCTAAGGAGCTTTGAACTGTGTACATCTGGATCCACCAATTTCTTCAAATACAGCTCCGTAGGTTGCCAGTTGCAAGTGTTACATGTACATGCTGTGAAACCGGGCTCTCTGTTTAACATGGAACACTTGGCACCGTTTGCACAGTTGAGAAGATTGTCGTTGCAAGATTTTGAAATAGAAGCCTTTGAGGAGAGCAGTTGGTGCCCACATTTAGCTGTGCTAGACTTGGACGATTGTACTTGGAGATACCCATTCCAGTTGGAAAATTTTGGACGCGACAAGATCGATTCGTTAAGTTTGCGCTACACAAACCATTTTGTCATTAGCGAAAGATTCAAGATGTTCCTTAATGGACCACATTTTAGAAAGCTGCGTCACCTATGCATAACGAATAGAGAAAAGAATTTGAAGCTCACACTGTCGGTACACATTATGAAGCTGATAGAATCGATCCCCACATTAAGAACGTTAGAGCTGAGAGGAAATATATATAATGAGACGTTGAACAATTTCACGAGTGCAGACTGGGAGAATTGTATAAGCTACGTGGGAGTCAGGGACGTCAAAGTTTTTTACTCGAGTTTTTTGAACTAGATTTGGAGAATATTTGAGAAAGGCGAAAAAAAAAAATTGAGTATATTTAGTTAACTAGTACGACGTTCTAAATGCAATTTTTATATAAGAGCTTAAACTTTGGGATCAACGTTTCAAATGCTTCTTATAAAGTGGCATACTCACATAATGACACAATCTTTTAAACCTAATCCGTACATCACTTTTTCCACGTCCCTTCTAACACGCACCCAATCACTTCTTCTTTCCACAAACTCATAGATCTCTTCCTGCGAAAATATTCCCTTGAATCTATTCACATCGCAAATCATTTTACCTAATTCCTTGGAGTCCTTGCCAGAAATAATGTACAGTTGGCTAACATTTTTCAACGCGATGAATAAGGGCACTACACGTTTCTGTCGCAACTTATATGCGATGAAATCGTAGTAATAGTTCAGATCACAGATGAGGAAAATCGCTCCATCTGTGGAAATGAGACTCTTTTTAACATGCTTGACGATCTCATTGAAAAACCTTTCAGCAATTTCTTGCTGGTAAACGTCAATCGTCCCCTTATCGGTGGCTCCAGTCAACAGGAAACAGTGGTTAGATAAAAGTTCCACAATTTTTACGGCACATTGGGTAGGCTTAATTTCTCGCTGTGATACTTGATCCATGGGGTTAAAATCTTCGGGCAATTGGGTGGTGTTGAACACAAATTCCACCTCATCCATTAATTTATTAATACCGATGTTCAGACCCTCCGCAACAAAATCATCCAACATTGTTTCAAAATTTTTCTTTGACTGCACCACATCGTTCAAAAAATCTCGATTTTTGTCTATAATGTTGTTGTGGACCAACTCATTCTTGTAAAAGATAGAGGTCATTTGTAAAATAATATCACCAATATTTATGAGTTCTGTAAATTGCACCAGTGGTTCCACTTTGGTCTCAAATCCTTCCAACTTCAATTCTACCCTCTCCACATCATTCGAATTGTATTTTTCCAACAGATCAGTAGCCTTTTCAAAGCCGGGCCTGATGTGGTGATTCCCCAACTCATCAATCAGGATTTTGAAAAGTTCCTGACATTTGTCCTTCACTATCTCCAAAACATTTTCCACAAGGTGGAACTTGTACATTTCTTCTGTTCTGCTCTGTGCATCTTGTATTATCTCACAAGAAAGATCGAGACTCACTAGACTTTTGATGTTTTGTAGGTTGTTAGTAATCAAATTCAAATTATAAGCCAATTGAAGTTGTTCTTGTTTCTTTTGACTTTCATTATTTGGAATCCTCAGCATTTTGGCAAATGAGCTTAAAAAATCATTTTTGTCATCGGACATGCTATTTTTTTTCTTACTTTGGTCCCTTAATGAGTTGTAAATCTGTTCATTGGTCTCCTTCTCTCTAGATGCTACCTCTTCTTCGTATATTAGGAACTTTGACGACGCTCGTCTTTTGAATTCACGTGGTTGTAACTCCAAATAGTCAACTATCCGGGGTTCAAGGTACATGTTCAAAAAATCCATAACAATTTGGTGGAATGAAGGTCCTCCGTTAGCGGAATGTCGAAGCTCATTGCACAGTTTTTGGATCACTAGAAAATAGATGGTGGGCATGTATCGCAGTCTGGAGTCATCTGTTTCGAACAACTGGTTGAAAAAATCCAACACATTTTCTTGAATAAAACTTTCAATAAACTGCACAATGACAGGATATCGATCTTTGAAAAGAATATCCACCATTTCTATTTTTCCGTTTAGATAATCTCTAATCGAATCCAATGAAGTCTCGAATAATTCCTGATCAAATACGCCCTCTTCTTGGAAAACGGTCTCCGTAGTCTTCAATTCTGAGGATGGATCAGATTTAGACCTGAAAAATTCCACTGCATTAGTTTCTTCGTGACATTGTAATAAAACCTGAATAAAATTTCCCACCGTTTCATAATTTCCCGCCGTATAATTAGTTTCCATCTCTTGCAACACGGAATTCACGAAAATCTCCTTTAAAATGTTCAAATTTTGCTCTATCCGGTCAATTTGATCCACGTCATTGGTATTGGATTTGTTGTATCTAGATATGTAGTTGAATATCTTCACCTGAACAAGAGGATCTTCATCGTACTTTTCAGGGAAGAAATGGGTGAAATTGCTGTGGTACAATTTCATGCAATATGGTTGGAAACAGCGATAAAATTCAATGTATGTTTCTTTGGCATTTTTAATTGTAAACGTTCGAATATTGTCAAAAATTGTAACAGAATCGTAGTTTTCATATTCATCATCAAGTGAAATTATATTTTCAGTTTTTTTGACAACCTCTGCTCCCTTCTCCTCTTTTAAACCCATAGAAATCAACTTCTTCTGCCAGACTGCATCATCTACAGATCCACTCAAGTGATGATTATGCACCAGCCGGTTCACCGATCGGAAGTTCACGTAGTCCTTGGCATTGAGGTTGCTTGCAATTCTAATTACAATGCTTCTCACCTTGAGTAGATCCTCCATTGTCTCATTAACTATTCCTCAAAGGCTTCTTGTATTGCCCGGTGTTCTGTTCAAGTTCGTCAAGATTGAAGTTTCGCCCCGATTAATTTTTGAGACCGCTATCAAAGAACTTGTGAGAAACTTCAGACCTTTGACAACAAAGAAGAGATAAAAACACTGAAGATTTGGGTACTGCTTTCTTTTCCTTATGGATGATACAGTTGGTATTCATACGCCACTTGGTGATGAAAATGAGTCTTTGAGGGAGACGATTGTCAAAACGGCAAACTATGTTAAACAAAATGGTCCAAAATTTGAAGAAAAATTGAAAAATGATGCAACGTTTTCCTTTACCAATCCTGGCGATGAGTATTACGAGTATTACCAATACCTTCTTCATTCAAATAGTGTTCAAAATGGCCGGCCGAGGGAACCTTATTCATTTTCTTTTATGAGTTATGATAAAAATCTCTCCCCTAAAGACCTAGAGATTATCAAGACTGCAGCTGCCTTTTGTGTGGCAAACGAAAATACTGATTATTTGAGCAAGTTGAGGGAGCAGTTTGTGGACGACCCCCAATTTAGCTTTTTGAAAACTGATCATTCACTAAACGGCACTTTTATACAGTTCATGAACCAATACAAACAAGTCAAGAGCAACACTATAGGCCCACCCGCTTTTGATTACAACAATGAAGACTACAAGACTGCTATTCTGCGAAGAAGCTTCCAAAGAGCTGAATACTACGAGTATACCAAAGAACTAGAAAGTGAGAAGGAACAAGTGGCATACTTACGGAAGATTCAGTTTGCTGCCTTTGACTGGACAAAATTTACCGTTGTAAACAAGATCGAATTATCAGATACTGACAGAGAGCCACTGGATTTTGCGGAATTGTCATTGAAAAAAATAGATACCACGAAAACGCTTGATTTATTCGACGAGGAAAAGCCACGTACGGCCAGTGAACCAAAGAGTAGGAAGAGAAAAGTGAAAGCCGCCGGTGAGACTAGACTTAAAAGAAAAAAGACAGGAACAAACATCAAGCAAATCGAATGCCCCATTACGCACAAGATGATTCCGGAAGACAAATTTGATAGACATTTGCAAGTTGTATTGAGCGATCCCCACTATAAGACAGAAAGAGAGAATTACAAGGCTAAACACAAGCTTTCAAATATAAATTCTGACGGTGTATTCGAAAATATAAAAAGACTTGCGAGAAATACGGCAGGCGCGTAACAATATAATGTGGGAGCAAAGGCGCGGTTTTCATTTTTTGGGTTTACCGCGGTCCCTAGGAAATCGAGCTATACTTCAGAAGGCTTTCTATTCTTGTGAATGCCTTTTGCTGCAATATACCCAAGTGGCGCAGACAAGTCATTTTATTCAAATGGCAAACACAAGTTTTTAGAATCAAAAATTAAACTGTCTATTTCGTCCTTGTACCTTCCATTTCGTCTGTGTCTTATCATTAACTGCAAGATTGACACACTTATGGTAGTGTTCATTATGATGCAAAAGGTATATGGCAGGTCTTTTCAGTTTTTCATGAATGAAGATTACACGAAAGTGCAGTTGACCCGTATAATGAAATATTATGTAATGTCACAAAATGTTACAAGTAATGTTTACCTCAGTGACATCCACTGTGACATCCACTGAGGTAAACATACAAATAGTGCTCTCCAGAGCATCATGAGATATCAGAAGACTCAGACCAATAGCTACTAAAGTAGCGAGAATACGCATAGCCATCGTATCCAGATAATACAAGTATAGTTCTTGCTAATAGTCCCCCACTATTTTTAGAAAGTAATAGAAAGATGCTATCCCATCTAAAAGCTCAGCACGATCCGTGAGAAACCGTCCTCGTTAGCTCAGTTGGTAGAGCGTTCGGCTTTTAAGCAACGAGGAACCGAAATGTCAGGGGTTCGAGCCCCCTACGAGGAGTTCTCTTTTTTTTTCCCATTCTCAAATTTAGAAAATGAAAAAAAAAAGACTAAGTTATATGAAAAATATATATATTCAGAAGTCCATTGAACGATCATATTCTCACTGATTTCAAACTTGCTAGTGGTTCAATGTTGCCAATGGTTTTTGTAAGGTTTCTCGTGCAGTCGGTGTTCGGGTGTCCCTTGTCAGCACAATTTCGATGGGCAAAAATAAGTAAACACTGAAATATATTTCAACAAATCGTCGATTGTTCGCAGATCTGGAGGGCGGATGGATAAAGGTTAAGCGAGGTATAGAAGGACTTTGGATGTTTGGAACAGTATGCTGTACATAAATGTTAACAACATCTTTTTTAAATCCTACTCTGTGGATCCAGTTTCCGGCCATGCCATCTACGTTTTTGATTCTACATATTTGCCATCATCTGATGAAATTGGCGACAAGCAAGTCTACGATTTACTCATTGAGAAGCTTATGGATAAATTAATCTCTAAGATACCCTCTGCACCGTTTATATTGGTTGTTTTCTCATCAGGATTTTTGCAGAAAAAGATCAGTTGGGTTTACGGTATCAAGATGTTCTCCAAATTGCCCAAGGAAGTACGTGCTTACTTGCAAAAGACCTACATTGTGCACGAGTCGTTTTTCATTAAGACTGTTCACCAAGTGTTGACCAATGCCCTCAACTTCAAGTCCTTGGGGAACAGTGCACTATTCGATTTTAACCAAAGCAAGCATAGTTTAGACTCTTTGCAGAATGCATCGATAATACATGTGTCCGATTTAACAGACCTCTCAGCGTTGGTGGATATAACTAGGCTCAGAATATCGCTCAACGTTTACTTATATGATTACCAGTTTAACGAATATATTGATGTCCCCAAGGAATACTTTGACAGACTTTCTCCAGTGGGAACTAGGCAATACAGACAATTGATATTTGATAAAATCTTTAGAAGATTGGAGCTCGATGCTACAAGTCTCGAACTGGTCTTTCAAAGACCGGGCTCTTATAAAAGAGTAAACATTTTATTGGACGTTATTCAAAGAAACAACTACATCGATTTGTCGCAATGGGACATTTATTCACTCGCAACGGTTTTTCTACATTTCCTTAAGTATAAGTCATTGCCCTTGATACCAATCGATCTAATCACACTGCCCATCAGCGACGATTTCGAATACACTTATGCGACTTTCTGTTCCATAGTCAAGCATAACCACTACTACGATCTTTTGGAAACAATTTTCCCACTATTTATATCACAGTTGGAGCACAGTGACGTGACAAAACACGATGCAAGATCTTTAAGTAAGGCGCTGTGTCCCCAATTATGCCAAGAGAAAATATCCATGGTGAGTTCTGATAGGCTGGCAGTTGGCACTAGATTTATCAGGAATCTGTTGGAACATTTTCCCGCCATCACACAACGTGTAGACAGAGCTAGAATGGGGAATACGAGGGCCATCTCACCCATCAGAAAGGTTGAGAGCCACAGAGACGAAAACGCCATGAAATCACCAGCATCTATCTCTAATGCCCAGCTGCCGAAACCACGAAAATTGGCCGTAAAAGCAGCGGCGCCTGATAAGCCCGTACAACAAAAATTAGTTCCGGGAATCTCGACAAAAGAGAAGCTTGCGGTGCCTGCAAAGCCAATGGCACTTGAAAAACCTCTCATTCCTGCCTGCCCCATCAATACTCGAGAATGCCTGAGCTCTTCTTCTACCATGGTAAGCGAAATTAGCGGTACACCGTCACTCAAACCGAAAGAGCCGCTAGAGGACGTTAGATCAAGATCTACTTCTCTGGTGACCAACTCAGACACTATTAACCAGATGGTCAAGGACGACCGACTAGGTGATACAAACAACGATAGCGATATTACTGCGTCTCAATTAGCATTTGATGATAAAAATCCTGCTCTCCAAAAAAACTCAACAATCATCCAGTTTGACAGAAACTTGCAAAGTAAAAGAACGACTACAGTAAAAAATGAAGTCACTAAATTTTCCAGCCAGGGCTACTCAGACATTAAAGCCGGCAGCAAAGTGAGCAAACTTGCTGCTTTGTATGAGGAGAGGCTCCAAGGATTGCAGGCCATTCAAGAGGTTAAGCAAAAGGGAGGTTATACTTAATTTTTTGTAGTCTGTTTCGAAAGCAACAATAATTAGTGAACCGTGTGAGCTTGGGGAAAACTGAGCGTTATATTGAAAAAAACATCTTCGTATCTTCTACGAATATTCATGCATATTCGAAACACTAACTAAAAATAATCTACTAGACATTCGAAATCACTTTATCTCAGCACGACATAAATAACAAGAGATTTTATAAAGCCAGCTGCCCCATTTAAATCATTCGTGTTAGTATTAACTTTAATATATTATCCTTGCGTTATTCTTCAAGACTGAATCGTCAGAGACGAGAAGCCCCAGCAACTGAAACGCGTCAAGTTCCGAAAAATCGAAAAGGAAAAATAGAACAATCTAAATATATTCCAAAAAAAAGATGGACCATTCAGCCAAGCGTTCTGTAACGAAAGTTGGCAAAACCAGTAGAGGTACTAAAATCAAAGATTACGGGAGAAAAACCATAGCGCTTTTTACTAGGATTATTCTGGTTCACCAAAAACTCGGCCAGCTACAATAAGGTCATGGCATCGAGGGTCGAAACAGAAACACCTTTATTTGTGCGAGATGAAATTAACTTCGTATCGCCGACGAAACCATTGAATTATTCCACAACTGAGCGTGAAATACATCCCGAGATCCTAACACGGCGTGAAAGCGAATTGCAAACCGAATACTCATCCCATTCTTATAATCATACTGAGGACTCTTTTGACACTGCAAAATCGATATTGAGTGGATTCTCACCGCCGTCACAGACTTTTACTTTTCCACAGAGGGAATCTAGTGACGACAACACTCCCGTAATCAATAACAATGATGCTGCGTTCATGGATGTTACACCCAAAGTTAACCATGAGGAGGACTACATGACGGAGAGTGTCTATTCTGACGAAAGCAGCGGCGAAGATAGCGGAAGCTATAGTTATGGATCAAATGAAGACATCAGCGAGCCTTTTGCGGGATTGGGTCTGGGAGGTTTTAGCGACCACATTAGTTTGTCGTCCAATGTTGAGATGGCAAAAACAATGATGGTGATTTCATCAAAATCTTCACCTGTTAGGGCCATTCGGATGTCAGCTCTCATAAATGGGAGAGGCAATTTGAGCCCTTTCAAAAACCAAGGATTCCTCACAGAGAGGATCGACACTAATTTTCAAACTAATAATGCTGAACATTCACAATACTCGTTGATTTCAGGTGATTTGCAAAGGGAAGCACAATTGTATTCTAATACTGAAATACAAAGAGAACCCCAATCGTCAGTCGTTGATATCACTAGAAACTCGATGACTGATATCCCCAAGGAGTCACAGTCGTCTGTGGTACATATAAGCAGAAATGACAATATCGTCCAAAGAAACACAACCCTCAAGAAAAACACGGAACTACAGCTCAACGACGAGAACTTTGCTTACTTATTCATTATTGCTATTCACTCCTTCAATTCAAAAACTTTAGAGAATCCGGATGACATATCCATTTGCCTTTCCTTTGAGAAAGACGACATAGCCTTCGTCCATGCGGTGGATGAATCGGGTTGGGGTGAAGTGACTTTAGTGAGAAGTCGCCAACGTGGATGGGTCCCTTTCAATTATTTCTCAGACACTGTGAAATCTAAAAACACTAAAGAATCGGGCGATCAGCTAAAAATCATCATAGAATCTAGATCGCCGTTACAGACTTTATTATCTGCATGCGCGAGATTTCTATTGAATTCACAGGGTACTCAAACATCAAATCAAGACAAGCTTACTTTTAATTTTAACCACATTAATCTAGTTAAAGACGGTGTGAAAAGAATCCTCGAAAAAACAGACTGTGTATCGAGATCCAATGAACTGGTACGACAAAAACCCCTGGTGCGAAAGGCAAGGAAACAACTGCTCGCTGACTGGTACAACCTTATGATCAAAGCAGATTATTATAAGCATAGCGCAGTTGCAGAAAATATAAACACATTGACGAACTTACTTTATGAGGTTTTAGATCAGGCTTTCATTTTTTTCAAAACATGGTGTAAGGAAAGATTAGCATACGAGAAGGAAAAAAATGAACACGAAACTAATGAGGACAATTTAAAGGGTCCAGAAAAACCCACTTATTTGCGCGACCATCCAGTGCAGTATTTGAAGGAGGCGCCCACTGCAATGAAGCGGCTACAGGAGCTGTACGATTTGCTTTTTTTATATGCTGGTTTGATCTTAGGGAGACTCGATTTGATAGAGCACAACCCAAGCGGTGGAGAGATGCTGGAAGCAATTGTGCATCAAATCATCATTTTATTAAGAGAGCTGTTGTACATCAGTAAATCCTGCTCTTCAATCATACAAGACAAATTTCAATACGCTTACGATGATACTGTGCACAGAAATTTGGATCCTCTCCTTTCTTTGGTGTCTGAATTGGTCTCATGTGTGAAATTGCTTGTCGTGGATACCTTGCGAGAAGGATTCGGAATTCAAGATACCGAACTGCTTGTTAGGGAAGACTTATATTATCATACAGATCAAGGTCAAAGGCTAATATTCATCGTTTCAAGTCTGGCGACGCTGATAGCTAATACGGTCTCTGGTTGTAATAGCTATGTTCGTTTAATTGGAGATTTTCAATTGGATAAAGAGAGGAAGTATTTGGATTTACAGGATATGAAGATTACGCCCGAGGAGTTTATTTCTCATTGTTCAGAAGGATTAACGAAAAATCTCGACCAAGAAAAACTGGCCAAATCGATGAACAAGGCCTTACAACAACAAGATGGATCCCGCGGAGGCCATAGAGAACTCGCAAGGTTTTCAACAATACGTGCAGGTAATGAAACGAAATTAGGGCTTACTATTGAGGGTACTCAATTTTTACAGGAGCTTTTTCAAGACAGGAAACCTTTTGACAGGGAATCTAAGTTTGAGCCTTTCAAATTAAACCCGGAAGATGGAAGCACTACAACGCCGGAAAATGACGATATTAATAACAAGGAAGTCATGAATAGACAATTGATGTTTAGTAAGGATGGATCCTTGATTGGAGCTTCTTTTAAGGCTTTAGTTTTTAAGCTCACGAACGAGATGAAAAAACCCGAGGAGTTTTTTATTGCATCGTTCTTATTAAATTTTAGAAGCTTCGGAACCACCGTGGATTTGGTTGACTGCCTAATTTCAAGGTTTGATCTTAGCGATAAATCCATCCAATATGAAATTAATGAAAAAAATGGTCAGTATTCCTCGAGAGCTTCCCGTGTGAAAAACAGGAGAAAACTAGTTTGTGGGATTTTTCAAGTGTGGATGGAAAGTTATTGGAACTACGCATCTGATTACATGATCTTGCCTACATTGATCAACTTTTTCAATGAAGGACTGTCTTTATTTTTACCCATTGAAGCAAAACTACTCACTGAAATCGCGGCAAGGTTGTCTACATTGACACCAAATTCCAGGAAGTTCAATAAAGCTCCAACGACCAGTCGTCAACTGCAACCACACTCAATCCGACATTCAAGAACATCCTCTATTTACTCGGAAGTTTCTGCAGCCAGCTCCAGCAGTCGCAGGTCCTCGTCGATGGATCAGCAGCTGCTGGAGGAATATGAGCTGACCAGTATACCAAGCCAGGACAGAAACTCCATGTCATTGCCTCTACCAGTCTTGACCTATGGGACTTCTCCTCTATTGACCAGACGCAATATCCAGGACATGGAAAGATTGCTGATATCTTACAGACTTGTAACTGGCTATTCAACCTCCGCTATGAATAAATCTTCTAACGACTTCAGCGCACAAAATGATACGCGTTTGCTTATTGCGGAATGGAATGAACTGATATCTAGCCACCTCAAAGTGTCTCAGCCTTTGGTTCATAATGATATGAATTTACTCGAGATAAATCCCTTGGAGCTTGCCAAGCAATTGACAATCATTGAATCCGAACTTTTCATGGTCGTTGAACCTTTCGAACTCATTGACGGGAATTATTTGCCTAAAAAACATAATTTGGGCTTGGCTCCAAATGTGAATGCCATAGTAAATTTTACCAATCAATTATCCAACTATGTTATTGAATGCATTCTTTACCCAAATATTCCACTGAAGGAACGTACCTCTAGATTTCAACGGTGGCTCAAAATTGCCCTCGCCACGTCCCACTTCAGAAACTTCAACTCGTTGGCGGCTATTATGACAGCATTACAAAATCATGCGATAACGAGACTTCAAGCAATATGGGATGGATTATCTGACAAAGAGCTCAGCTTGTACGAGTACCTTTCACGAGTGGTTCACCCTAATAACAATTTTAAAATTTACAGAAAGAAATTGAAGAAATATACCGAAAATTATAGATTTGGTGATGAAAAGCCTTCCAAATCTTTAGTCCCCGTAGTGCCTTTTTTCAATCTTTTCCTACAAGATTTGACTTTTATTAACGAAGGCAATGCTAATTCCAGAGACGATGACAAGTTCAGACCATACACCTTGGTGAACATTGACAAGTATTTTAAAATTACCAAAACTCTCAATATTGTTAATTTTTTCCAGGTCGACTATGAGACCAGTGCCGAAGGAGCTGACAAGTTGATTTCCTTTTTCAACCTAGGCGATCAAATCGACGAAGAATCCAAAAATATCAAACCAATACCCTTATTACAAGAATTCATCCTTTGTGAATTCTGGAGAGTCAACACTCTGTTCAAGGAAGACAAGGATCGTGGGTATCACTTGAGTTTAAATTTAAAACCCCGATTCACTTAACACATGTTGGTAATCCGCAATTTGTAACCATATATATATTTCAGCATCTTAAAAGTATTATAGACTTTTTGAATAACTCGCCAGTTCAGCGAGAACTTCATCCCTGACAATATCGTTGACATTTTAAATGCATTTATAATAAATAAAGTCCAGTAGTAATATACAATTAAAAAAGATCATTGCCGGTTCCTGCTAATGTTACCAATGTGGTTAATGGCTGAACCAGCTTTGAAGAAATCAATCTGATCTTTGGACATGCTGTGCTTGGCCTTAATGATAAAAGATTCTCCAGAGGGCTTCGTAACTTTTACCTTTAGTTCGCCGCCGTTAGCACCATCCTTAGCAATCATGTCTACCAAGTCGACAGTCTCCAGGACGTCACCAGAACTGATTTTGTCGTAATCTGCCTCATTGGCAAAAGTCAAGGGCAACATACCTTGCTTTTTCAAGTTAGTTTCGTGGATTCTAGCGAAGGATTTCACGAATATTATTTGGCCACCAAGGAATCTTGGAGACAATGCTGCGTGTTCTCTGGCAGAGCCTTCACCGTAGTTGTGCTCTGCTACCACAGTCCATGGTCTACCGTCCTGCTTCCACTTCATCATTAGCCCTGGGATGTCAAAAGCGGTGCCATCCAGATCATAAGCCTTGTTAACTTCACCAGTTTCCTTATTTTGGGCACCGATTAAAGTGTTATAAGAAATATTCTCCAAATGGCCCTTGTATTTCAACCAGACACCTGCAGCAGATATGTGATCGGTCGTACACTTGCCCTCCACTTTTAGCAGAACGTTCGTCTTGAGCTCCTTGCCACTCCAAGCTTGGAATGGTTCCAAGAGTTGAAGACGGTCAGAGTCGGGTGAAACATTCACTTGCACCTCAGCTTGAGGTGTCGGGTCAGCAGCAGGATAGAATTCGGCCCTGCCCTGTTCGAAACCTGCCTTGGGCAAATCTTGACCACTGGGTGGATCGAATTTGAAAGTCTCACCATTTTCGAGTTTGATGGAATCAGTAACTGGGTTGAATTGCGCGTCACTGGAATAAATCATCGCAGTGACGATTTCTGGAGAGGTCAAGAAGTTCATGGTGTTTCTGTTACCATCGTTTCTTGCCCTGAAGTTTCTGTTGAAAGAGGTGAAGATGGAATTGGTCTCCTTGGAAGTCTTTGGGGTGTCCTCCCTATCCCATTGACCGATACAGGGCCCACATGCGTTGGCGAGCACAATGGCACCGTTGTCTGTAAAAGTTTTAATCAATCCGTCTCTTTCCAAAGTAGCTCTAATCTGTTCAGAACCAGGCGTCACAAAGAAGGGAATACGTGGTTTCAAACCAGCCTTAGCGGCCTGTCTCACCAGATCGGCGGCACGAGTCATGTCTTGGTAAGAAGAATTTGTACAAGATCCTATCAAACCGGCCGAGATCTTCTGTGGCCACTCTTCCCTAACGGATCTCTCACCATACTCCGAGATAGGGGTGGACAGGTCGGGCGTAAATGGGCCATTAACGTTGGGCTCCAACTGAGACAGGTCAATTTCCACGACCTTATCGTATTGGGCGTCCGCATCAGCTTTCAAGAATCCAAACTCGTTCAAGGCAACGTCTGCATGCTCAGCAAGAACAGATCTACCCGTGGCCTGCAAGTACAACCTATGAGCCTCCTGGTAGGGGAAAGTGGAAGTGGTAGCGCCGATTTCAGCCCCCATGTTGCAAATCGTAGCCATACCTGTGCAGGACAGGCTCGAGACACCTTCACCAAAGTATTCTACGATGTAACCGGTACCACCCCTCACAGTGAGCATACCCGCCAATTTCGTAATGACGTCTTTAGGCGAACTCCATCCGCTGAGATGGCCGGTCAGTTTCACTCCCAAGATCTTGGGTGCTTTCAACTCCCAGGGAGTACCAGTGAGAGCGTCCACAGCATCGGCACCACCTACACCGATGGCAATGGCCCCTAACCCACCCGCATTTGGAGTGTGAGAATCGGTACCCAACATCATGAGACCAGGAGCAGAGAAGTTCTCAAGCACAATTTGGTGGATGATACCAGAACCGGGTCCCCAGAACTGAATACCGTATTTTTCACCACAACTTTGCAAGAAGTCAAAAACTTCCTTATTGGTGGAGATGGCAGAGACCAAATCTTTGGATTCACCCCTCTTACCAACGATCAAATGGTCGCAGTGGATCGAGGCGGGCACCGCTGTTTGCCCCAGACCAGTCGTCATGAATTGCAACATCGCCATCTGAGCCGAGGCATCTTGCATGGCCACACGATCTGGGTTTAACTTCAAATATTCCAGGCCGCGGATGTCATGTAGGTTGGAGGAGACGATGGACTCCTTCGGATCACACAGGTGCGAGTACAGAATCTTTTCGGCCAAAGTCAGTGGCGCATCATTTGTGATTTGCTTAACCTGGGCCAAATTCTCTAAAAGCTTGGCGTAAGGTGGGACCTTGGACAAATATTCCTGCGGAACAGTTGTGAACTTGGCATGAGTAGCCAATGACCTCTTGAGATTAACCCTAAGGGAGGCAGAGAGCATTTTTAGTGCTTAGAAGAGCTGGGAAATAGTCTATGCATTGGGTCAAGTAAAACAAATAAATCAGAGTGAGTTTTCGTAATCGATGGTTATTAAATAAATGGATGGATGACTATTATTTTTTTTTCACTTGAAATCCCCTCGGGATTTCGAAGCTGAAAAAAAATTTTCTTTTATCTTGAAAAACAAGTAGTAACCGCTCGAAGGGTCGAACGAAGGACACTATAAAAACTATTTTGTGATACACAAGAATCGAACCGGGGACCATATACATGTGGCACTGGCGGCATTTTCCCCAAAGAATACCGCTGCTCATGTGATCTCGGCCCTTAAATCTTGCCGTATTTGGGAACCCACAACATAATTTGTTAAATTGGCAACGTGCTCATCGTTGCTTAAAATTAACGTCTACAACTGCCGATGCTGGGTAATATCGTCACGTGCCAGTGGCTTCTACTATGTAGCACCAATATAAATATAATGTATCGTCTAAGTAGCCCACGTTTCCCATCCCTCGTTAAATAACTTTTCGAGAATCTGTCAGAGTCTTAGCGGTACATACTGTTCCGCTGCAGCTGCAAGGGTCCACCCAAGATTGTGTAAGAGGAAAAACGGAGGGCATGAGATTTTCTCATTTCTTGCAGTATAACTCTGTACCGGAATGGCAGAACCATTACATGAACTACAGTGAATTAAAGAATCTAATCTATACGTTGCAAACGGATGAGCTAATCCAGAACGATCACTTGGAAGGTGAAGAGAATTCCAATGCTTCTCCCTCGAAACTTTTTGGTAGAAGGATTAGGAATAAGCTCTTTTCGAAAGGTAGCAGTAGCAGTAGCAGTGGTAGTGACAAGGACAAAGACAAGGACAAGGAAAGAAATCGGAATAGCCAGGGAAAGGGTCCCTCTGATGTGGATAAGACAGACAAGAGCGCATATGAAACCATACTGGAGGAAACCATTGAACTAGACGAGTTTCCAGATCCTAGGTTGACCCCGGAGGCTGGTCCCGCTCCGAAAAACTCTACCATGAGGAGGTTTAAAGACAAGTTCTTTGATTCGCGGAGGTCATCGTTATCGAGTGAGGGGAAAACTCTGTTCAGTGCTCAAGATTCGTTTTTGAACAATTTGACAGTGGAGAAGTTGAAAGTGGATGATTTTTACAAGAGGATGGAGGCCAAGTTCTATGAAAAATTCGAAACTTTGGTCAAAGATCTTGAAAGAGAGGGCGTGTGTGAGAATTTTAGAACCATTTTCCCTGAGGAACTGGCCGAAGAGGATGTAGAGTTTTCCGAATTGCCTCCGGAAATGGACAAGACGGAGCTCCAGGAGGTGGAGTTGACGGAAATCGCTTCGACCAGTGTGAGCGTGGGGCGCCGTGAGACGAGGGACACCAAGGATACTCGGTCAGACTACTACTCCGAGGAGGATGTGGAGGATGATTACGACGATATGGAAGCTCAGGACAACACTGCGTTGCTGAATTCTAAACAGTTGGGCGTGGAGTCACAAAAGAAATCGTTGCTCAAGCAGTCGGTTGTGTACTTGTACATCGATCTCTGCCAGCTCAAGTCTTTTATCGAGTTGAACCGTATCGGGTTCAGCAAAATCGCCAAGAAATTCGACAAAGTGCTCCACATGAACACTAGGGAGGAGTTGATTCAAAGTGGTATTTTCTTCGAGGACACATATGTGTTCCAACCACAAACGTTAGCCATGGTCAACTCTAAGATTTCTCATCTGATAGAATTTTACGCCATTATCCAGGGCCGGCATGGAGACGTCGAAGGTTGTAAGCGTGAGTTGAAATGCTTTTTGCATGACCACATCGTCTGGGAGAGAACTAACTCGTGGAAGGACATGCTCGGGCTCCTATCCTGGGAGAAAGAGCTGGAGACCAAGGCTCAGCAGGATTCGAGGTCCAACCTGTTGCTAGAGTATAAAAAGTTCAACCTGCCGAGACCTATTCGTATCGGCAAATACGAGTTTCCCCAGCTCTGGATACCCAAAATGTTAATCGGTTGGAAGGCACTAAAAATATCCATCATCTTCATCTTTACCCTTATCCTGATGGTGGTGCATACTTTCAACGATGGAGCTCAAGCACGCTGCATGGCTCTGGTCGAGTGTGTGGCCCTGCTGTGGGCGACAGAAGCTCTACCTCTTTTCACTACTGCGGTGCTGGTGCCCATGCTCACAGTTTTATTCAAAGTACTTAAGGACGACGACACTGGTAAATTACTGTCGGCAGCCGATGCCTCCTCGGAGATTCTGGAGCAGATGTGGTCTTCCACAATGATGATTCTGCTGGCTGGTTTCACTTTGGCAGAGGCATTGGCCCAATACGATGTGGCTCGAGTGCTAGCCTCTTGGCTATTGTCGATTGCTGGTGTGAAACCGAGAAACGTTCTGCTCATGGCCATGGGAGTCGTTTTCTTCTTGTCTATGTGGATTTCCAACGTGGCGGCGCCCACTCTTACTTACTCCCTAATGTCACCCATTTTAGACCCCTTGGACGCAGATGTGCCATTTGCCAAGGCAATCGTTTTGGGGGTGGCAATTGCAGCGGATATCGGTGGTATGGCTTCCCCAATCTCATCACCTCAAAACGTGGTCTCCATGACCTATTTGAAAACGTATAACATCGGCTGGGGCCAATTCTTTGCCACTGCATTGCCCTGCGGCGTCCTTGCCATGCTCTGCTGCTGGGGGGTCATTTGTGCAACTTTCAAGATCGGCTCGACGAAATTAGAAAAATACAAACCTATCAAGGCTAAATTCACACTCAAGCAATGGTACGTCATCTTTGTCAGTCTTGGTACCATCTTGTTATGGTGTGTTGAAGGACAAATACAGCCTGCATTCGGTGCCTCTGGTGAAATCGCAGTCTTACCCATGGTGTTGTTTTTCGGTACCGGCATGTTATCGGCTCGTGATTTTAACACATTCCCCTGGAGTATTGTGATGTTGGCCATGGGTGGTGTCGCCCTTGGTAAAGCCGTCTCGTCGTCTGGTCTGTTGGCGACAGTTGCTAATGCCTTGCAAAGGAAGATTGAAAACGATGGAACAATGGCCATTCTTTGCATTTTCGGTATTTTGATGCTGGTTGTGGGCACTTTCGTGTCTCATACAGTCTCTGCCATTATTATTGTCCCTTTGGTGCAAGAAGTCGGCGAGAAATTATCTGATCCCAAAGCTGCCCCCGTTTTGGTGTTTGGTTGCGCTCTATTGGCGTCTTCAGGCTTGGCCCTACCATCTTCTGGTTTCCCTAACGTCACTGCCATTGCCAAGGAAGACCGTAACGGCAAACGATATTTGGATGTCAAGACATTTATTACAAGAGGTTTGGCTTCGTCACTGATTGTCTTTGTGTGCGTCATTACTTTGGGTTACGGTATCATGAAGAGTATTCTCAAACCTACGACGACATGATTATTATGATTTCAAAAACAAAAAAAAGTATTGATATTTTATATAGGTATAGATCGATTTTATATATTTTTTTTATTTTTATTTTTTTTATTTTTCATTTTTTATCTTTTATCTTTTATCTTTTTATTTTTTTTTTTTTATAGGTTGTTGTTTTTTTTATTCTTTTCTATCTCAACGAACAAGAAACTGAACGATTTAATAGATAGTATAGACATGCTCGCAACATAGGTGGTTTATCATAATCATAAAAAAGTCGATATCGTTATATCTTGTAATTGCTTGTAAAATTTAACTTTTTTTTTACTGAAAATTTTGACGCGATGTCCTCTGCAAGATGGAAAAAGTTGGTCGACTTTAACAAAATGACGATTGACATAAGATATACAGAAAAGAACAGTTATAGATCCTATAGTTCACAATTGAGGGATGGCTGATAGCTCGAGCGACAGTTTGAGCATTGGAGATGATCCAGTAAAAGTTCCTGTGGATGAAGGGCTGGATGAGGATGCCTTTCCCAGTTTGGAAAGACAAAGGGATTTGATCACACAATTAATGAACACAAATCAGCAAAATGCCAAAGAGGGCGATAGGGTTTATATCATACCTCAGTACTGGTATACCAAATTTTTTGATCTGCAAACTACAGACCCTAAACAGCTGGGACCAATTAATACGTCGGCCATTTGCAGGGACAGCGATAACTTCATTTTAGTGGAATACGATCGCTGCCCCTATCTTTCGCTTCCTGAACCTGTTTTTGCAAAATTAGTCGAATGGTATGGATTAGAAGCCAACTCACAGCCAGTGTGCACATCTTTGGTTTTCGATGAGAATAATAAACTGGTCACTGAATACAATCAGTGCGTATTTAGGGTTCATCACTTGGTGTCATGTTCTTATGAGAGGCGATATAGCAACAGAAAGTTAGCCTACTTTGCCATTTCCAAACTATCCACATTAAAACAACTGTCTATTAAGATCCTGGATACGTTTTTTGATAGAGAAACAGGTTTAGATATATCTAAGGCCAAATTCAAAATATGGTACGTCAAGGACTCAGAGTCAAACGGCACAAACAGCATATTGAACACTTCATATTCGTTAGACCCCTTGAACTTTATGGAGTTACCAGTTCACACAAGAATCACACCTCAATTGTTTGATCGAACATTAAAGGAAATCGGCATCTTCACGGGTGATTTTGTGGTGGAGTTGAGACAGTCGAACAAGAATTATCACTGGATCTCCAATTATTTCATGTACAACCAACTCACGCCTTCGAATGGCACAATGGGGCTGTCAAATCTAGGCAACACCTGCTATATGAATTCTGCATTACAATGTTTGGTCCACATTCCAGAGTTACGGGACTATTTCTTATACAATTGCTACGAGAATGAAATTAATACAGACAATCCTTTGGGTTATCAAGGGTACGTCGCTAGAGCATTCAGTGCATTAATTCAGAATCTTTTTGGTTACAAAACCTTGCTATCAACAGATTCCTCGCCAGTAGCAGCATGCTCTCCTACTAACTTCAAAAGTACTATTGGTCATTTTAACAGTATGTTTGCCGGTTACATGCAGCAAGATTCACAGGAATTTATCACCTTTCTCTTAGATGGATTACACGAGGACCTGAACAGAATTGTGAAAAAACCCTATATCGAAAAACCTTCCTTATCTCCGGAAGATGATAAAAATGATTTCAAAATCATAAGGAATTTAGCGGAGAATACATGGAAGTTACACCTTTTGAGGAATGATTCTATCATCACAGATTTGTTTGTCGGGCTTTATGAATCAACATTACAATGCCCCGAGTGCAATAACATTTCTGTAACATTTGACCCTTACAACGATTTGACACTTCCTCTTCCAGTGAATTCTTTATGGCACTGCAAAGTAAAAGTTTTCCCCCAAAATTCCCCTCCTTGCATTTTGGAAGTGGAAATGGGAAAATCTTCCACTTATCAAGATTTGAAGGAATACGTTGCCAAATACGCAGAAATAGATCCAGGGAACTTGTATGGTTGTGAGATTTTCAGTCATCAGTTTTACACTAATTATGAATCTCCAGAATCAAATTCTCAATTTCTCCCCATTCAAGAGCTAATATCAGAATCCGATGATATAATATTTTATGAGATTATCGCCTCAGACAATGATATAATTGTTCCGGTATTGAATAGCAAAATTGAAGAAGGTTTTAAAAGTCCCAGGTTATTCGGCGTCCCATTTTTCATTGTTTATTCTCCTCAGGACAGAACCAACCCCGGGGCCATCCGTTACAAAATCGAAAAATACTATTCACATCTGAGCGGGGGATTTGTGGAGTTCCCTTCACAGTCTTCAGAGAAATTGTGCTCGATATCGTCATTCCCGCTGCTTTCGGAAAAATATCCAGACGTTCCTTTTGATCAGTACGAAGACGTTCTGCAGTATGCGGTAAGGCAGGAAGTTGGTAGTGTCGACTCCTATTTTAAAATCAAGCTCATCGGAAATGTAACAACTGAAGACGAAATTAATCAACAAATGGTGTCAGATACAGATACACACCAACCAGAATTTTGGACGCCATTTTCACCTGTGTATATAAACAAAGCCAGAAATGTTTCTGAACTCGTGCATCCAATAATAAGAGACATCTACAATTACCCATCTTTGCTCCAAAATTGTCGAAATGATTCTTATCCGGGGACAGATTTAGCTGGAGAACCGAGCGAAGATGAAGAAACCTCAAATGAGCATTCGAGACAGCATGATTCGGATATAGATCTCGATAATGGGCAATACGGCAAGAAAGAAGAAAATGATGTTGAGATCGAGCAAGAATCTCCACAAACTGAGAAGGACTCGGAAAGGATATCCTTGATCAATTTTCATAGCATAATAATTTGCGAATGGTCAGAAGAAGCTATCCAGGAAGTTTTTTCTGAGGATAAACTAATACATTGGGAAAAACCAGCTGAATTAAGGAATACGCAGTTAGAACTTGAGAGGCAAAACCGCCAAGAGCAGGAGGAAAGGAAAATCACCTTGCATGACTGCTTGAAATTATTCTCTAAGCGGGAGGTTTTAGGTATGAATGATTCCTGGTACTGCCCCACATGCAAGGAGCATAGGCAGGCGACAAAGCAAATCCAGCTTTGGAATACCCCGGATATCCTCCTGATCCATTTGAAAAGATTTGAAAACCAACGTTCATTTAGCGATAAAATAGACGACTTGGTTTATTTCCCCATAACAGACCTGGATATGTCACAGTATCTGGTGAATAAAGAGGATCCACGTGGGACTATCTACGACTTGATCGCTGTGGATAATCATTACGGTGGTCTAGGTGGAGGCCATTACACGGCGTATGTGAAAAACACTGGCAACGGTAAATGGTACTATTTTGATGATTCGCGAGTTACTGAAACCTCGCCTGAACGCAGCGTAGCCAGCTCTGCGTATTTACTTTTCTACATGCGTCGTACCAAGGATGGAAAGGTTGGGAACGATCACTTGCGGAAAATCATTGTAAAGGGTCGCGAAGAACATGATCTACGCATTGAAGAAATGTACGCTAGACAAAGACTGATTTACGATACTAACAAAACGGATAGCGAAGAGGCTGCTGGCAGTGAACAAGATGACGAAACGGAGGAGTCAATGGATAAGATGGCAGGCAGCGAAGAAGATGATACGCAAAATCCAGTAAAGGAGGAAGAAATTTCCGAAGAGAAGCGCGAAAGTTCGGACCCAAACGCTGGAAGCGCCAGTTCTCATGAGAATTCCCTGTCCACCAGGTCCACTGATTATAGCGTTAAAAGCTTGGAAGTTGGTCGCTTGCAGCCCAGCGAGACTTTTGATGGAAGTGAGAATAATATGAGTCGTCGTAAATTGAGATTATTAAACAAAACCTATGCCGTTCCCCACATCGCGCACTCACCAGCTTCTTCGATTTCGTCTGATGATTCAGATAGCATCAGTGCCTCTGTATCTTGTTCTAAGTCCAAGGATGGCACTCTGTTGAGGTCTCCCTCAAAAGATTAACGAGAAAAAGGAACTCTGATATACCAGGCATGAAAACGCGTGTAAAAATTCATTTCTTTTACATTTGTACATTGAATAGAAAATTTAGTAACACTTATCGGGTCAAGTGACTTGCTCAAATGACGGAATGCTTTCAGCAGCTCCACTTCTTTGTATGCCAATTGAACTAGCCTTGGTGGCAAATGCAATTGCACATGCTAAATCGACATCTTGATGCAGCTGCGTCACCAATGCCCCTAGAAAGATATCACCAGCTGCCGTAGTATCCACTACCTTAAGGTCAGCAACAGCAGTCGTGTAACCAACTTTTGGACTTTCTTTAGAGGCATAAACGGCTCCCTTTTCGCCTAAGGTTATTACGGCTACTGCAGAGTTAATCTGGTTAACTAAATGGCGTTGAAATTCACCACATATCTCTTCGTAACCCTGAAGATAATCTTTTTCAATCTGCCTTGTGTAATAGAATTGATCCTTTTCTTGGTAAATCGCCTTCATAATCTGCAAAGCTTCGACTTCATTTATCACTAGAACATCCACTAACGACCATTGCTCTTTCGTGATGGGGTAAAAGGGAGAAGGATTATACACAATTTGGAAATGAGGATGAGTTCCTTTAATCCAAGAAATGATGGAACAAGGATCTGGAATTTCATTCTGGAATACCACAAATTGCTTTTCACTTGACAAGTCCGATTTTCCTCCGAAGATTTCATCTAATTGCTTGTCATTGTAGATACTATCACCATTGGCACCTTCAGTTAAAATGATTCTATTCTGTCCACCATTCTTTTGCTCGACCAAAATGGTGGCTACTCCGGTACTCTTCTTTTTCACTATTCGAATGTCAGATGTTTCCACTTCATTCTCGTTCAGCAGATCGATCAGCTGCTTGCCAAAAGAATCATCACCGACACTCCCCACCATCCTAATGGGATAGTCTTGATCTGTTTGCTTCAACTTGGCAAGGGCAATCGCTTGATTTAATCCCTTTCCCCCCGCATGAGTTTCGAAGGTGTTTCCTCTTAAAGTCTCGCCGGCCTGCGGTATCCGATCCGTAAAAGTCACTATATCGTAGTTCAACGACCCTATCACCGTAATACCCATAGTGATTAGTGGTTGCGTATTTCACGACTTCACACATCACGACTTCACATTACCCGTGAAATTTGTACTGTCTTTTTTATATCCTTTTAGCATCTTCACTTGACACGAAATTTTTTTTTTCAGCATCTCATCTCATCTCATGAACATGTTGATTAACTACAGTCAAAAGTTGCACAATTGAAACTAATTTTTTTTTTGTATACCTACCAAACGTTTGACATGTTGGAAAATAATCTTGAGGCCGTGGAAGTTCATCCAGTAATATTTCCCCCAGCGGTATTGGCACGTATCTCCCCTGAACTGTCATTGCAGAGACATTTATCGCTAGGAATAAGGCCTTCTCTCAAAGGTTTTGAAGAGTTTAGGGACGTGAACATTGATAGAAACACATTGTCGAGGTATCGTAAAGAGTTCTCCTCAGGAAATGACACTGGCAACAATATCTTGGGGTCCAATGTGCTAAAGAGCGGGAAGACATTTGTGATTACATCAATTACCGGTGGTATAGTGGAAGAGACGTTGCCCGTAGAGACAGAAGACCCAGGTGAACAGGAACTAGAAAAATTGACGCGGAGAAGAGATGAAGTGGCGAGATTTGCCCCTGTATATCCCTTGGTGGAAGTGGAAAGAGGTCGTGTAGGAGCACCCACAGACGAGGAGATGACACTATCACAAAAACTTTATGACTACGTATTGCATTCAGGCCTTATTCCCAAATCGTCCTTGAAAGTTCAGTGTGGTGTGCGTACCACTGAGAAGTCTGGCGAATCAAAAGTGTTATACCCTGATGAAACTGGCCAAGTATCGACGACGGTACGTTCACTTTCCCAAAGAAAATGGTCTTATGTGCTTTATGCCAGGATCGTGGTATTTAGTCGTACGGGGCCTGTCTTTGATCTTTGTTGGAATTCACTGGTTTACGCCCTTCAGAATACTAGATTGCCTAGGGCATTTATAGACGAGCGTGCTACGGATTTGAAGATGACCGTAAGGACAAGAGGCAGAAGTGCGTCTGTTAGAGAGACGTATGAGATCTTGTGCGACTCCAAGAGATCCTTCCCATTAAATCTTTTGCAGCAAAATATCGGGTATGCGTCGAGCTTTGGCGTCGTGAACCTTGACCATGAGATGGTTTTGGATGTGGAAGACCAAGATATGGACAGGGACAATACACAGCCAATTTTGCTTGCAGATTTGGACACCGAGGCCGAGGAAGCATCTGTGCAGTCGACGATCTGTATCATTAGTGATGCAAAAGGTAACCTCAAAAACCTTGATATCCAGGGCGGCAATGTCAAAGTGACACCGGGTATACTTCGCAAAGCCCTAGCACTAGCGAAAGACAGGGCAAGAGATATTGCGCGTAAGGGATAGCGCAGCCTTCTCTGGGGAAGACGGGAAAGTCATTAAGCACTTGAATAATGATTATTTAAATAGAAAAAGTATAATAGAGAATCAAGTCTTTCGAGTAGGCGATGCAGGCCAAACTAATCCAAATCAATCTCTTCTCTTCTTAAAAGCTCTGTCTGGAGAGGGAGATGGTGTCGATACCTTCTTCAAATCGACATTGACGTACTCGTTGACCTTAGCGGCAACACCACCACGAGCACGCTTAATAACTCTACTCTTCTTGGTACCCTTTTGCCTGTAAACTTCGATGTAAAATGCGACGAAAAGGAACAAATAGGACGAGATGATGGCGCAACCAGAGAAAGTAGCCGTCGTGGACCCAACACAATCGCCACAATGAGGGAAACTTGGGAAGAAAATATGGACAAACTTTTGGTAGACGGCAAAATAGATGAACCCAATATCTAGCATGAACTGCAAGATTTGGAACCTAGTGACCCACTCTTTCCACCAAACTCTGATGCCACTAGCGGCCAGGAAATAGTAGAAGTACATGAGCACGTGAACGCCCAAATTCAAAGTAATGGGCACCCACGAAATGGCGGTGGTGCCAGCCAGTTGCGTGTAACAAAGTAGAGCTGTAGCGCCATGGTGATAAGTATGCAAAAATGTCAACTTCTTATGCTTTAGGACCAGAAAAACAGTGTCGATGAATTCGATGAATTTGAAAATGTAATTCATGTAATAAAGTGTCACCATGGGCTGGGTCCAAGCTCCAATATCACAGATGGCGTAATACAGTCCATTTTTGTACAGGATAGGTACCAACTGTTCTACCATCAAAGTTAAAAGACTTAGGGACCCGAGTGTGAGGAAGATATTATGCAGTTGGAACAACACGTTGAGCTGTAGAGGCTGCGCCTTACGCAAAAGGATCCTCCCACCAAAGATAACAACATAGTAAGTGGTAATAGCAGCAATGACAGATTTCAACTCACTCAAGGGAAGCTCACCAGCTACAAATTGGAACTGACTGGGCACAAATTTCCCCCTCGTGATGCAAGTGACAATGGTGTCAAAATGCTCCCATAGCGAAATGTTGAAGAACGGCCTATCCACGGTGGGCAGGAAGTCGATGAATTGATGAGGTCGGCCGAGACCTTGGGCTTGACCCACAATAGTACCTTCAAAAGCTTCTTCCATGACTTGACCAGACGTTGAACTGAAAGGAGGGTATAAAAAGCGGCGTTACCAAGCGAAGTTAGGCCCTGGGTCTTTGCACGTTTACGAGAACTTTCTTCCGAATGTTCTAGTTTATATAATCAAAATGTTTTTTTTTCTTGTTTTCAATTTTTTTTTTCTCACCTTGGCGAAACCGTTGATACCGGCAATTGAAAGTTCGAACAAAATAGCTGACACGACAAACCCCAGCGATGGTGGAGTTATCGAATCAGATTAGTCCGCAGCAGTCGTCCGTCATCTGATGCATTACTAAAGTGCTAACATAAATAAATAAATAAATAAATAAAACAATTAAATATAGATAGTGGCGGATTCACAAGGAACTGCTGACTCCGACATATCTTGAGTAGCCCTGCAGGTCGACTGGTTCCCACTTAACGCCCAGACCCTGAGCGATAGCCTCACCCAATTTCTCGTTGACAAGTCCAAAGTATTGGGAAAGTCTGGTCCTGAGAGGAGCGTAGTGAATGGCGGATGCGTGACCAACAACGTTGCTGATCAGCTCCTGTCTGTCTTCGTCGCTGAAGACCTTCTCATAAAGTTGCCTTGGCTGTTCAAAGTCTAGCTCGCTCACACCGGTCTTGATGAAGTACTCGTTAATCTTACCGTCGATGATCTTCTCGTGGCGCTGTCTCTCATACTCTTGTTTCTTGATAGCGGCCTGCTCTTCAGCAGCAGGTACCACACCGTTGAACTTGTCATTGGTCTGGTCGTTGATCAAGTTCTTGTATTTAATAGTGGAAGTTGGCAAAGTCGAAATGTAGTTGGGCTCCTTGCCCTTGTTGTACAAGCAACCAGGTCCATCCCTCTGGAAGTTGGAGGGGATGTGGGGGCACTCGGACGCAGGAGTCTTTGTTGGAGTAGAGAACATGGTTGCAAAGGGGCAGCCTGCATTTCTGGGCCTATTCACGGGCAGCTGCTGGTAGTTGGCGCCTAGTCTATGGCGCTGGGTGTCAGGGTAGGAAAATAACCTGGCCTGAAGCACGGAGTCGTTAGAGGGACCGATGCCGGGGATACAGGTGTTTGTAGGGCTGAAGGCAATCTGCTCAATCTCTTCAAAGTAATTTTCCACGTTCTCAGTCAAGGTGATGGTACCAAACTTCCTCAGTGGGTACTGCTTGTGCGGCCAGATCTTGGTCAAGTCGTTCACCGAATACTTGAACTCCTCTGCCTGCTTGGGGGTCATAGTCTGCACGAACAAATTGTAGCGGTGCCTCACGCCGTTCGCCAGCTCTTTGTACAGCTTCGCCTGATTGTAATCGGGATTCTTACCAGCAATTTCGGCTGCCTCAGCACCGCTCAAACAGGAGAAGCCCTTCTCTGGAATGATGTGAATCTGCACGTAGGTCATGTCACCCTCCTTGTTGTAAAACTTGTAGGTGTGGCCAGAGTACGAGGACATTTCACCCCAGGAGGCTGGGGTGCCTCTGGGCCCGAACATGTAGACGATCTGGTGGATCGACTCAGCGTTCTGGGTCAAGTAGTCCCAGAACATCGAAGTGTCGTTCTCCTGGCCCAAATGCGACTGAGGGAATCTCTTCTGCGTGTGGATAAAATGAGGGAACTGATGGCCATCCCTTATGAAGAAGACCGGAGTGTTGTTGAATACGTAGTCGTGGACACCCCAATCGGTGTACATTTTCCACGAGGCACCTCTCGGGTCCCTGGCGGTGTCAGGGGAGCCCGACTCACGGCCCACAGTGGAGAATCTCACGATACCGGGGCACTTGTAGCCGACCTTCTGGTAGGGAGCAGCGTAAGTAATGTCGCTCAGAGACTCGGTCAGTTCAAACTCAAACCTGCAACCGCCGCCCTTCGCATGTACCACTCTTTCAGGGATCCTCTCTCTGTCAAAATGGGCGAGCGATTCGATGAGATGCGAATCCTGCAAGAGCATGGGGCCATCAGGCCTGGCGTACTGAGCGCCGTACGGATGGTGGGAGTAGGGGAACCCGTTCTCGGTAGCGTAAACGTGATCAGGCATGTTCAATGAGTTGCGTAATTGACTGACGGGAGGAAACGGCGGGGCAGCAATGAATCGGCGAAGCTCCGTTCTTTATACATGATCGTCTCGGTGATATCGTTCTCTCCCTGCCCCCCCCCCATTAGGGAGGGCCCTTAGACCACACTCTCACCATGCCTTGTGCGTCTGTAGCAAAAAGGTTACGGCTCATTGCCAGGTCCACTGTATACGGACG
Source organism: Zygosaccharomyces kombuchaensis (assembly GCA_003705955.2). NCBI lineage: Eukaryota > Fungi > Ascomycota > Saccharomycetes > Saccharomycetales > Saccharomycetaceae > Zygosaccharomyces > Zygosaccharomyces kombuchaensis. The sequence continues at coordinate 47,808 of PPJZ02000049.1, forward strand.
GGCCTGATCCCCTTGCTTAGAGGTTTGCTCTCGGATTGACAGCGACAACGAGATGCCAAGCCGTGCTGGGCTAGAACGGCGATGACAAATGCGCGGAGCTGCGAGACAAGGAGCGAATACGTAACGTGTATAGTATAGGGCAAGTAACTAAGTGGCACCGTACCGGGAGCGCCCTCAGGCAACGTGATCTGAGCCTGTCAATCTGACCGCTGCGCTGTATTTCTGCATCTTGGTAAGCAGTCCGTCGCCCTGTTTGATCAGCAGGTGGTACTGCGCGTTCTTGCTTTCGGGCCGGTTGGTCTCTATGATGCCGTTGGCCCTGTCGATGACACAATTCAGCTGTTTGTTGGGGATAAACTTGCCCAAGTCGGCGTCGAGGAAGTTGACGCTGACTCCGAACGCTTCGGCCATCGAGGTGAGCGAGAGTGTCTTGTAGGATTCGAGCAACTGGGCGTACACTTTGCGCCTCATCTCCCTGACGAAGAAATCCGCATGCGCGTGGAGGTACTTGCAAGGCAGCAGCACGTTGTCGTACGTCTCCAGCAGGTACGGGAAGAAAGACGCGTAGTCTGACGTGTACAGCGAGATGGTGAGTGAGCTGATCGACTGCAGCGCGCTTGTGGTCGAGACGAGCGAGAGCAACTCGGGCGAATCGATCACTTTGGATTTGAGCTCAGTCCTCTCCAGCGTGAACAGCCCCGCCACAGACGCATAGGTCGAGATGCCTTCGTACGACGTCAGCTCGTTCGACGTGAAAGTCGCAAGCGAGTCCACCAGGAGCTTGGCAGCCTCTTTGAAGTTCCTCACCGCGAGGCAGTGGATGCCCATGTACGTCTTGAACCGGTTGCGTCTCTCCCAATCGCCACCCTTCTCGATCATCACGTTGGCCTGGTCCAGCTTCTCCTTGACGAAGACCTGGTCGTTGTAGAAAAACCCGAGCCGGGTGATGGTCATCATCACGTCGATCTTGGCGCCTGTGGAAATCGCCTTCTGCAACGCCTTCTCGAGCGTCTGCTCCGCGTTGGACCGGTCTCCGATCTGCGCGTAGTACTCCCCCAGCTTGATCCAGCACTGCGCCTGTTCCAGCTCGCCCTCGTCGTTCTGCTCCACTTCCGCGAGGTGTTCCCTGAGCTCTGTGATGCGCTGTTCGTTCTTGTCGCATAGCGACTCGTACAGCTTGCCATCGAATGGCAGCACGCCTGTGGGCAGATACTCCTGGCACAGGTACTTGTAGTAAGGCGCCATTTCCTCCCTCTCCACCGTTTCCAAGATTTTGGCCACCAACGCATCGCGGTTGGCCGCGATCTTTGGTTTGGACAGCACAAAGGCCCACTCCGACACCTCGTAGCTGGGCACCTTGTGCACTGCTGGGTCTTCGAATACGGCTTCCTCCTCTTTGGACATGGCGGTGTGTGTGTTGGTGTGTGTCTGGGCACTGAACCTGTGTGTGTGTGTGTGTGTGTGTGTGTTCTACCTTAAGGCAAGGTCGCTGTGCGAGAGCGCACCAGCGCCTGGTCACGTGCGCCGTACTTCGCGACACGCCGCCCTGCATTTCCACGCTGAAAACAACTTCCCCCTCCTGCTTACGCTCCCACTGACAAACACACACACACACACACACACCGCCATGTCTGCCGTGCACATCGACACCTCTCTCTACCCCTTCAAGTTCGAACCCTTCCTCAGACAGGAGTACTCCTTCTCCCTCGACCCAGACCGGCCCGTGTGCGAGTTCTACAACCCCCGAGACGGTCCCAACTCCTGTCCCCGCGGTCTGGCCTGTCCCAAGAAGCATGTCTTGCCCATCTTCCACAACAAAATCGTCTGTAAGCACTGGCTGCGCGGCCTGTGCAAGAAAAACGACCAATGCGAGTATCTGCACGAGTACAACCTGCGCAAGATGCCCGAGTGTGTCTTCTACTCCAAGAACGGATATTGCACGCAGACACCCGAGTGCCAGTACCTGCACATCGACCCGCAGTCCAAGATAGCGCCGTGCGACGAGTATGCTATGGGCTTTTGCCCGCAGGGCCCGAACTGCAAAAAGCGGCATTTGAAGAAAGTCCTGTGTGGGCGCTATGTAACGGGGTTCTGCCCGTTGGGGAGGCGTGACTGCGACATGGAGCACCCGCCGTTCATGATGCTAGGGAATCTCAGCAAGCTGCGGATCAAGAAGGACGAGGAGATCAACACGAGGAAGTCTGATGCGGAGAAGGAGAGGAGACTGAATGCGATCATCAACGGGGAAATCCCGCCTGCGTAGGCCGCGGGGCCGCGGGGCCGCAGAGCCGCGGAGCGGCTGGGCTTGCCCCCTGCTCCACGTGGCAGAGAAACCTCGAGGGGCCGGCGAGCGGCTGGCTGCTGCGGGGTATAGCAGGGGACGGCTGCTCGCGTAGCGCCGCGCCGCGCCTCCGCAGGGGCTGATCCAGTATTCTCTCATATTCGCTGTGCCCAGCACCGTTCGTTCGGTGCGGCCCCTTTTATTGTTTCAGCCAGCAGCGGCGCCAGCGCGATATCGCGCCCAGCATGTGATTCGCGAAGGCTATTGCCCGATGCGGCAAAGTGATGCGTCCGGGAGGGGCCCAGCGCAAACGCGTGGGCCCACGCGGACGGGCGCTCTGCGGGCTCTCTGTGGGCGGGCGCGGGCGGTGCGCTCGCTCGCCACGTTCGGCACAATCGGTCGCTTCGGGAGCTGCGCAGCGCGCCCGCGAACCGCAATTTGCCCCAATTGGAAAAGGGGTGAGTTTGCTCTTTCCGTTCTCGTCTCGGTCTCTCCCTTGGGCTGCCACGCCCCCTGGTTATAAAAGGTCCCTCTGGAGCTCCATACTGTGTCGCACACCGGCCCCCCCTGTAGAGGCAGCACAGAACGGTCCCTCTCCTGTAAGCACACGAACAGGATGCACAGGACTTATTCGCTTAGAAACCAGAGGGTTCCAACTGCTTCGCAGTTGCAGAACCCTCCCCCTCCTACTTCCAGCACCAAGAGCCGGTTCTTCGGCAAGGGCGGGCTGGCGTACAGCTTCCGGCGCAACACGGCCGGGTCGTTTGGGCCGGAGCTGTCGCGCAAGCTGTCGCAGCTGGTGAAGATGGAGAAGAACGTGTTGCGGTCGATGGAGGTTGCCGCCAACGAGAGGCGTGACGCGGCCAAGCAGCTGTCGATCTGGGGGTTGGAGAACGACGACGACGTGTCGGACATCACGGACAAGCTGGGGGTGCTGATCTACGAGGTGTCGGAGCTGGACGACCAGTTTATCGACCGGTACGACCAGTACCGTCTGACGCTGAAGTCTATCCGGGACATCGAGGGGTCGGTGCAGCCCTCACGTGACAGAAAGGACAAAGTCACGGACAAGATTGCGTTCCTCAAGTACAAGGACCCGGAGTCGCCCAAGATCGAGGTGTTGGAGCAGGAGCTGGTGCGTGCGGAGGCGGAGTCGCTGGTGGCGGAAGCGCAGCTGTCGAACATCACGCGGTCCAAGTTGCGCGCGGCGTTCAACTACCAGTTCGACTCGATCATCGAGCACTCGGAGAAGATTGCGCTGATTGCCGGGTACGGCAAGGCGCTGCTGGAGCTGCTGGACGACTCGCCGGTGACTCCCGGTGAGACGAGGCCTGCGTACGACGGCTACGAGGCGTCGAAGCAGATCATCATCGACGCGGAGAGCGCGCTGAACGAGTGGACGCTGGACTCGGCGCAGGTGAAGCCCTCGCTGTCGTTCAAGCAGGAGGAGTACATCCCTGAGGAGGACGAGTACGAGGACGAGTACCCTGAGGACGAGCTGGTGGAGGAGGAGATTGAGGAGACTGAGGAGGTTCCCGGTCTCGAAGGCGGCGGTGCCGGCGGCGAGATTGTCGAGGAGGAGGAGGTGATCTGGGAGGAGGAGCAGCCGGTGGGCGATGCGGAGGCCGTGGGCGAGGCGGGAGTTGAGCATCATATCCACCACCAACAGCATGTGGAGGAGGCGCCGCTGGCATAGTTGTTCTTCTCCCCCCCCCCTTTTAAAAGAAGATGCAAATTAAAAAAAAATAAAAAAAAAAAAAAAAACTGGACATCCCAAAATTCTTGACACTGTTGACATTTCAATTCTTGTTTTTTCTCTTTTTTTTTTTTTTTTCTTTGTCTAATTCTAATTAATGCTATGTGTTTGTATAATCGTGCTTAATCGCTGAAAAAAGGCACCGCGTGTTCGTTCCACTTCGCACTCACTCACCTACTCACTACTCACCAAGCACCCGCGGCATATGGACTCCAAGTACGAGGTGCTGCTGCAGAAACTGGCCACCCAGTCGCAGGTGGACAAGCTGCAATCGCTGCTCGCCAAGGAGAACGGCGAGGCCGTCGACCGGTTGGAAAAATCCATCCAGGATGCCCAGTTCAAACACAACAGGGACGTGCGCCGGCTCGAGCTGCAAAGGACGGACCTCACCTCCACGCTCGCACACTTCCACACCGCATTGAGTGCCGTGGGGGACTCCCACAGCGTCGCCAAGAGGGTCCAGGCTGACATCAACAGGGCCGACAGCGAACGGCTTCTCGTCCAGACGACGCTGCGGTTCGTCACCCAGGTGCGCTCGCTCAAGACTCACATCGCCGTGGCCCACGAGGCCCTCGACGAGGCCACCAATGGCGACTGCGACTACGTGACCGCTGCCAAGTGCATCCAGCAGATCAGACAACTCGACCCGCACGTGATGCAGTCGCAGTTCGCCAAGAGGATTGTCCCCTCCAGCAGCGTGCCAGAGGAACCGGAGGCTCTCGTGGACCAGTGGTGCGCCAGGTGCACCGACGTGTTCAGGCAGAGGTTTCTCGACGCTGCGGCCCGCCAGGACGTGGATCAGCTCACTCTCACTTTCCAGATGTTCCCGCTCATCGGCCAGGGCACCCTCGGGCTGGACCTCTACTCCAAGTACGTGTGCGACATCATTGCCTCGCAGAGCCGCAAGATCATGACTGGCGAGCACCGGCGTCCAGGGGTGTTCGCGCAGGCGCTGCTGCACCTGTGCCGCATCGTCTCCACCGTGATCAACAGCCATTCGCAAATCATCGCGTCCTGCTACGGGCTCGAACACATGACGCACGTCATGGAGAAGGTGGAGAGGGAAGTGGACCTGCAGGCTGGGCTCGTGTTGGACGTGTTCGCGGAGGCGCGCAGGTTGCAAAGAGTCGTGCAGGCGGTACAGTCCGCGCCGCCTGCGTCGTCGTCGTCGCGGTCGTCGGCGTCGCCGACGCCGCAACCACTACCGCAACCGTCGCAACCGCACGACGAGCAAGAGGATGACCCTCTCACGATTGCCGAACTCTCCAGCCTCGTCACCGAGCTCTCACACATTTTGCAAAACTGGTCCATGTACTCCCTCTTCTTCAGCGTGCGTTGGTACGAGTTCCGCAACGAGCACCCGTCCCCTTTGCAACCGCCTCCGCCCATCGTCAATGGCCCGTTGGCCGCCAAGCTCAGCGACGAAAAATTCCTCTCCCATTTCCAAATTCTTGTTGTGCACTATCTGCAACAATCCTTCGACAAGAGCCTCTCACTCGAGGAATTGCCCGCCCTAGACGATCTCATCGTCTCCAAGAGTGTCAACCACACCGACTTGTCCAGCTTGCCCATCTCCTCCGTGCTGGAGGATTTGTCCGTGCTCATTAAAAAGGCCCTTATCCTAACCGTCAACACGGGCCAAACGGAGGTGCTTTTGCATTTCCTGGACCAACTCGCTAAATTCTACCAAAACGAGTTCTTGATCAGATTCATGCAGAATAAGTTCAGAGACCTGCACTCCAAATTGGGATCCACTCTGTTTCTCAAGAAAGTCGACCCTCCCGCTCAGACAGCGGGCGAGAGGGCGGCAGGAGAAAGGGCGGCAGCCCCCACCAAACTGTCGCAACTTGGGTTCAACTTTAGAGGTGCAGCCGCCAGTGCCCTCACAAACATCCAGTCCAACCTGCAAGCTGTTGTCTCAGACAACGAGTCCGTCATGTGTCTGCGTCACTACTTGATCTACGTTAACACACTCTACCTCAACGTGAGGTTCGTGCACCGTCTGCTCACCGTGGAGATCCTGGAGGAACACCCGCGCTTGCTCCACGATAACTTCCCCTTTGGCGACGATGCGCAAAAGTTGTCCAAAAGGATCCATGCCTGTGAAGAGCTCGTCATCCGGCAGAACAGCAAGTTGCAGAAATGGTGCATCAAGATTCTGTTCGAAAGTGTCTTCTTGGGCAAGATACGAACGTTGATCAGTTCCGTCCTGACAAACGGCAGCGAGGACAACTACGTATCCAACGCTGATAATTTCGAAGACCTCTCCAACGTCAACGAATTTGTCTCCAGATGGAGATCCACCATGGGTCCCTTCCAAAACGTCTTTTGTTCAGATGCCTACGCACAGCTGTTGTCCTTTATCGTCGACACCGTAGTTGCCACCCTTGAGCAAAGAATATGGACACTGCAAGTTAACGAACTGGGTGCCACAAAGCTCGACCGCGAGCTCAGTCTGCTCATCTCGGCGATATGCTCTACGAACTACACACTAAGAGAGAAGTTTACCAAATTGACACAACTCGTCCTCGTATTAGGTTTCGACGACGACGATTTCGACGTGGATTCAGGAGACATTAAAGAGGAAATAGACAACGGCATGAATTGGGTCATCTCACCTCAAGAGCGTCTCAAAATTAGGAACTTGAAAGTCGATAAAAGGCACTAAATAGAAACGGTTGAGCGGGAAATCTGTATTGTCATCATTATGTACGTTGTGTATAGTCATCTCCGGCCCACGGACCAGCTAGAAGAGACACCGAGAGTTAAATTTCAAAGGCCATCCCATTGTGTAAACAAATGAACTAGCGATTTGTTCACAGGGTCCTTTGGCATCTGACGACGGAAGATTCCCGCATCTGTTTGGGAACTCAGCTACTTGGCGGTGGTTCAACAGATTCACCTTTTTTTTTTTTTTTTTTCCTATTCTTCTTCGAAGAGACTTACCTACCGAGGCTTCACTTATTCCGCTGACCTTTTAGTTGGTAGGAAGTGGGTCTGATTTAAGGAGGTTATTGTTGAAGCATATTCATTGTTTTTATTAAATTATTATTTTGGTTAGGACTCTTGATTTGTTTCGGATTTGCAGGAACCGTTTTGAAGAGATTTTATCCAAGTTGTGGTATTATGGACGTCATACAACATCTGCCGAATGATACAACGTCCGTCGAATTGTCTAGTTACAATGCTGACGAGCATTTGATGGATGATAAGGATGTGAAGACGCAGATTGGTGGTGCGTTGGCGGCGGAGCAGGCACAAGGAGAAGAGCACAATTCGGTTTATCAAATAGTACCGTCCATAGAGCGCCATAACCAAGAAAGTAGTGATAAGGGGTCACAAAAGGAGCCTGAGAAAAGACTTTTAGAGCATACTGACGATAATGAAGATTTAGAATTGCCAGAACATATTGATAATGATGACGATTTTTCGAAATTGTTGGAACTCAATACGAAGCAGGAAGAAGATCTGTTTGAAGCACATGAAATTTTAGGGCAAGCCATTTGTGGAGACACAGCGGGAGTGGACGACAATGCAGTACCACAGGAAAGTGATAATGGAGAAGAGGAGGATGCCAGTGATGGAGGCGGCCATGATCATGGGGAAGGGTTTGATGAAGATGATGTGAGGGAACAAGATTTTGATAAAGAACAACCTTTACAAGGTGTACAACATAGTGATGGATTTACCAAGACAGACTCTAACGAGAGTATGGCGCGAGACGCAACGGCGTCTCCCAAGATGACTGCTTCAGATACGGATGACATGAGAACGAGCTCGGTGGCCGCCTTAGTTAGTGGCAATGAGGCGTCGGGCCATCTTGCGACTAAACCGCAACCTTTCAAAAATGAGGATGAGCATTCACCAACTGGAATTTTGCAAGAAAAGGGTGATCCGATGTATTGCAAGCGTCATGACTCTTTGACACCGGTAATGTTCCAACAGCATGAAATATTAATGTCACAATTGGAAAATCAAAGTAGCACTGACAATAGCCGGCCTAATGCAGAACAAGTGCTGCAGGAAAATAACGTTCCATTCCTCGATGAGCAGTCTACCATCTCAGCTTACGCAAGATTGGATTTCCAAAGCTTTACGTTTTATGTGCAAACTTTGCATGTCATCATTGGGAGAAGATCAGAAAACGATTTTTCGCATAAAGTGGATGTCAATCTGGGGCCATCCAAATCCATCTCTAGAAGGCATGCACAGATTTTTTACAATTTTGGAACTGGCAGGTTTGAACTTTCAATTATTGGGAAAAATGGAGCTTTCGTGGATGATATATTTGTGGAAAGAGGTAATACGGTCCCTCTAAAAAATAAAACAAAGATTCAGATTGGACAGATTCCATTTCAGTTTGTTCTCCCTGATCAAGAAAAGGGTGAGCAATCACAAAGGAGCCCTGAACCTCCTCTTTCTGCTGGTCCGAAAGAGGTAGATCCCAAAGTTAAAGCAGAAGTTGAACCCGAAAAAATACCAGAGGAAATGAACACCGAGACCCCCTTGGCTGGTGATACAGCTCCTGATATTGAAACTGGCATCGTCAATACTATTACTAAGAATGTTATTCCGCCTTCAGCTGCTCCCAAGAAACCACCGGTTAAGAGAGAGAAGGAAAAAAGACAACCAAAGGTTCCAAAAAGGATCTACTCATTGGAAGAGATCCCCCCCGAATATAGGACAAAACCTACTTGCTCTTATTCTTCGCTCTTGACCACTTGCATAAGAAAATATTCAAGCCCGAAAGGTATGTCCTTGTCGGAAATATATGCCGGTATCAGAGAACTATTCCCCTATTACAAATATTGTCCAGACGGTTGGCAGAGCTCTGTGAGACATAACTTGTCCTTAAACAAATCTTTCCGCAAAGTCTCGAAGGAGGGCAAGGGCTGGTTATGGGGACTTGATGAGGATTACATTGCCGAAAGAGAGCGACAAAAGAAGAAACAAGCTGAAGCTGCAGCTGCTAAGGCTGCGGCAGCGCAGGAAAGACTCGAACAACAGCAGTTACAAAGGGCGAAAAAAGCCGCAGCTGCATCTGCCTCGTCAAGTTCTGGCAATAGACATGCCTACGACAGCAAGAGCAGTGGTAGGCAGCAAAGCATATCTCAGACTCTAGCGGCTAATAGGGCAGCAGATAAGAAATCAAACATGAATGACCATCAAAGAACGATGAAATACTTACAGGAACAATTAGTGGTTTTAACCAAGAATAGAAAGGGCCTCTCCAATCAAGTCATTGCCAATATTTTAACACAGGCGTTAGCGATGACCATCAACCAGGTTACACAAGCTGCCAAAAACAAGGGTATCAACGGCAACCCTTTGACGGCTTTAATGGACAAAAATCCCCAACATTTAAACCTTATTCTTGCTGCTGCTGTAAATGCAGCAACTTCAAAAGTTACTAATGGGAAAGTCAAACAGTTGGTAAATATGCCGCCGCCCGCCGAAGTTTCCTCTACACAGGCGAGACCACAAGGTTCATCCTTTCCATCAGGAAAACAGCATTTTTCAAGTTTGGCCAGCACGAACAACAATATAAATACCAAAAAAGGTTCGAGTTCATTTGATCCAACCTCGTTGTCCAAGTTCTTCCAACCGAGGCAACCGACAAGAGTCTCACAGCCATCGTCATCCAAATCCACAGTCCCTCAAAAGCGTCCCCATGAGAAAAACGAAGATACAAGTACTTCTGAGGAGTCCTCTGAGAGCGGTGGAGAAGAAGGTGAGGATGGAAACACAGATGAAGATTCCGGCAAAGATGACGGTGGCGGTGAATCTGGCTCTTCTTCTGGTGCTGAGAGCTCTGGCGATGAAAGCTCTGGCGATGAAAACTCAGGCGACGAAGCTTCTGGCGACGAAGCCTCTAGTGATGAAGCATCTAGTGGCGAAGCCCCTGGCGAAGAGCAGAATGTGAGCGCGAATAATTCAAGTGATAACGAATCTGGATCTAACGATGCAGACGAAAGTTCTAAGGTGTAGTACGATGGTAATTGATGCGGTTATGATATATAGGTGTAATTTTACTCTTAATTGTTTGCATTTTTCCTGTTCTTTTCGTTCTGTGAAAGTACATAAAATGTAACACTAAAGCGGATACTAGTATGGATAAAGAAGTTTGTTACATCCTATAGAGCTAGTCTAACCTTGTACGTTGTTGAAAGAGCCCTCTTGTTCCTTAATTTGCCAGAACGTTTCCCCAACGTCGTGATTGCCGTGGAATACCCAACCATTTTCGGTAACATGATACAAGTTCACCGAGCCACCAGAGTAGGCATCTCTGTGAGTGGCTGCGATAATGGATCTCTTGCCCAAATAGAGAGCTTCTTCCACCGAAAGTTCCCATTTGTAATTAGAATCCAGCACACCGTAGGCAAAAGTCTGACCAGAACCTACGCAAAACACGTCTCCTTTTAGCCTGGTTCCATCAGAATCCACATAGTAAATTGTAGGACCCTCTCTCTTTGTATAGCCGCAAATCATGGTACCCATTGAAAGACCGTAACCCTTGTACTCGTATACCAAATTGGACAAGATCTTGGAAGCTGCCGCCACAGAAATGCGTTCCTTCTCTTTCAATTCGTGAAGTCTACATTGAGTACCTAGCCAAGTCTCCCAGAATTGACAGTCAGCTGCACCACCTGCCATGGTCCCCAATAAAAATGGATTGATTTCAATGACTTTCTTGACTGTTTGAGAGGCCACCCAGGAACCAGCGGTGGCACGAGAATCCACTGCAACCACAATGCCGCCCTGGAATCTAAATGCTAGAGTTGTGGTACCGTGTGCGATCTTAATCTTACAGTCTGGATTCTTAGAATCATCGGTATGTGCCCTTAAAAACTGCTGTGGAGTGGATATTGGAGCCATGGAGATGGAAGGTGCTAGATGCTGGAACTGAGATGTACCCGTTATGAAATCATCATCCAAATTCTCCTTCTGGTCGTATTGCAACTCTTTAATCAGCGCATTGGACGGTGCGAAACTATCCGCAATTGCCTGCATCTCAAAAATTGTATATGATGAAATTGCACGGGCTTGAACTTGGTGCTTGTAACTCAGCAAGTGCCCAAATGTTTATTTAGTTTCAAACTGTGTAACCTTAGGGATATAGGTAGTATCTTCATTAATTCAATACATTCATTCACCTTTACCGTTTGCCACCAAAGGGATCTTGCAAATCATTACCCGGACTAACAAGTGTTCACATTAAGCGAAGGTAGGATAATACGAGGAGCCGGTCGAAGAAAGTGAAGGTTTAAGGCAATACTTCGCAGTCTAGGAGAAGCCTTCATAGTTTATTTTTTCGAAGTAATTGTTGACCTAGTGTAAAATAATATACAGAATAAAAAAAAAAAAGTTAAAATACATTAAATATTCACTGAACAAGAGCAAAGATGGATAATACCTATAGCTTTGGCATATTAGTGAAGGCTCAGAAAATATTTTATACTAGGGTCCTTCCCGGTAAGAATATGTTTTTTTTTAAACCCAAAGTTATTTCCAAATCTTTAACGATATCAATAAAATGACGCTGTTTTCGAAGTGAGTAGCAGATACAGGAGCCACACTTAATGCGCCGTGCTCTTAATGGAGGAATACACGCTTTGCCAAAAGACAATTGCCAAATGGGCCCTGAGGTAACGGAGTAATAGACAAAAGAGACCTTGGCATTCTACGAGAATGTGTCACGTGTATGTGCGGCTTTATTATTTTAAATTGTAAGATAGAATTTCTTATGCCTCTCCAAAACACATCCTTTCATAGTACTCTATCGTTGGTATTGGCGGTCTTTTTATATGTATGCGTCGAATTCGTTTTACCAAGCGTAGTTGCATGTTCAATTGTGGCCCGAGAAAACCAATCGTTAAATGTCTTGACACTATGGGAAAGTACTTGAGACTGTAACAAAATCCAAGCTGGCCTAGACAATTCTTTGAATATAATTTTTAAGCAGAGCATCACTCATTATAAACACGTATAGCAACGGCTAACACAGGTGCTCTGAATAATTTACAAATGTTAAAAAAGTTTCATGACAACGTTGTCCAAACCATTCATCTCTATGAAAAAAAAGACAGAGAAGAATACACCATTTGCATCAAAATCTAGGCCTGTCCAGATTACTGTTTGAATATAATTTTGAGCGGAGCACCACTCTCCCTTGGTGATGCAAGTTAATCCAGCAGTTAAGCAACAACCATTCTAGACGCTCCGAGGCGAATGCGCATGCCTTTTTCAAAACGGCTGAAATGTGTGACTGCAACATCTCAACATCGCTTCCATACATCTCTGCACCGTTGTAAACGAATAACAAAAAATAATTTATCAACATCGTTCTCAGATTTTCACCCCACGCAAAAAATTGAAATTTGACATCGCGCAGCTCCACGTGACATATGTCTCCAGAGTGAAAAAAAAAGTCAACCCGATGACCAGAGGAGAAGAGTATTGGAAGCTCTCCCTCTTAATATTGCTTAGCTTTCTTCTTTTTTTTTTGGGAATACTCTTTCGTCTCATAGTCCTTGCTTAGCTCTACACGCCCAAAAATCTATCACAATGTCTGCCAAGGCCCAGAACACTATGCGTGAGTTGAAGATCGAGAAGCTGGTTCTCAACATCTGTGTCGGTGAATCCGGTGACAGATTGACCAGAGGTTCCAAGGTTTTGGAACAGCTGTCTGGTCAGACGCCAGTCCACTCCAAGGCTAGATACACCGTGAGAACTTTCGGTATCAGAAGAAACGAGAAGATCTCCGTTCATGTCACCGTTAGAGGCCCTAAGGCAGAGGAGATTTTGGAGAGAGGCTTGAAAGTGAAAGAGTACCAATTGAGAGAGAGAAACTTCTCTGCAACCGGTAACTTCGGTTTCGGTATCCAGGAACACATCGACTTGGGTATCAAATACGACCCATCGATTGGTATTTTCGGTATGGATTTCTACATTGTTGTCGGCAGACCAGGTAACAGAGTCGCTAGAAGAAAGAGATGCAGAGCTCAGGTTGGTAACTCGCACAAGACCTCCAAGGAGGATTCCATCAACTGGTTCAAGCAGAAGTACGATGCTGAAGTTGTGAACAAATAAGTTTTGTAGTTGTGTAATTGTTCTCCCCCCAAACTTTGTTGTTGCGCTGAAAGTGCCATCTGTAACGGTAACGAACGAGGCAGAGAAGATTTTCTAAAAAGAATGCCCGGATATATATATATATATATATGTATATGTGTGTGCAGAATTTTTTTTTTTCAATTCTTGGCCCCACTTACGTTCCCCACAAGCTGTTGTTTCCATTCTTCTCTTAACCGCCCAAACTCAGGTTCGCTTCTTGCCTGGACCATTTGCCTATATTTTTCTAAATTTTGCAACTGAGTCTCTTGTTCGTCAATCCTGTCCTGCAGGTTTTCAGTTGCCCTTTCCACATAGTCGTTGTTAATGGCCCATTGATTCAATATCGTCTTACTTATGCACCTTTCTAAAACCAACGACTGGTGCTTCAGATAGCTATCTATGGTACCTAGAAGTTCGAAGTTTGGGGATTCAAGGTCGTACCTTGCAAGATCAATTCGCGGATGCTTTCTCTGACACTCTTCCAGTGTAGCTTCTTCGACTTCTGACCTCTTGCGTTTCCAGCCCTGACCACCGTCGTAGTGGCTGTATTGTTCGTATAAGGAGCCAGAGCGGCACTTCCCTACTTTAAGTTTACCGAGCAACTTGTGGACTTCTGGATGCAATTCATCTCCGGTTCTTTCGTCTCCGCACTGATCATGTATTAACTTCTCAACGGCCTGAATATAATTTGTGTCAACACGTTCATCCACGAATGGAAGAAAATCCATTTCTACGCCGCCAATGGATCTAAATTGGCCTTTGAGTTGAGCTGTGATGAGTTTCTCATCTCTGCGAAATCGTGCGGGTAAAATTTCGTTCATTTTCTGCCTTTTTTTCATTGATGAATGAAAAAAAAAAAAGATCTTGGAAGAACTTATTAAATTGAACTGAGACTTACAGACTTCCGCTTGCGCTCAGCATTTCCTTCAATGCTAGCCTTTAAGAGGTTTTCTTCGACGGAGTCCAAACAGAAACTCGAAGAGTTTTTTACTTACCACACAACAAAGGCAGCTTTGAAACCATGGATATACCGTCCTAAAAATGCTAACATCCTGCTAGCCATGGATCTGAAGGATGCTAGCACGAAAACGCCATTGAAGCCTCGTACGCCTATACAACCACTGTCAAGAAAAGTGCTCGATCAATACATCAACTCTCTGGAGCCCGGCTCTCGAGAATTGGTTGAATGGTTCAAAGGTTGGACCAAAATCACTCCCAGAAAGCGTGAAGTGTGGAATTACATTTCAAATGAACATGTGCAGAACATGCTCATGCAGTCCTTCTTCAGAATAGGCTCATATGCAGGGCTTGTAAGGGCCCTTTACTGCAAAAGGAATAACTTTTTAAAGGCTCGCAACACTGATGCCTTTGACGTGGAACATTTCTTCAACACAATTATTGTGTGCAACCTGCACAGAAATAAAGCTCTTGGCTTTGACGATCGCCAAGTGGCCCAGAAGAAATTGGTCAGCGCATGGGCAAACGTTACTTTGAAAAACAACGAGACAGGTCTGGCAAACAGCCTCGTGCAGGCTTTGTCCAAGCAACAACAATTTGATTCCATTCCCCATCTCGAAGGTTTGGAGCCTACGGCAGTGAAGCTTCCTCAATTGCCCCAAGACGAAAGTACAGGTAAAATGGCTGCGCATTTGAGCGAAGTGAAAAACCTATATTTAACGGCAAGAACAGTGGTAAGTTTCGATGCAGATGCAGATCGTGCCATCCACGAATTTGTGCAGAACTACCAATCCTATTCTAAGAAGCTGGGCAAAGAGGACGTTTACGAATCCTACGTGGAATCCATGAAACAGTTGCTTGCCGCCAGGCAAAAAAATGCGGCACCATCTGAGTCTGCAAGTTCTACGGATGCTGAAGGAGCTATGCAAACTTCTGAGGCATAGGCTTAATCCTCCATATTCCTGTACATAAAAACACTAGCACTAATCATTTTCTCGTTTAACTGCAGCCTGTTGGGGTTGTGTTCTGTACAAAGAGCGACCTCTAGGGCAGCAGAATTATTTCGAGAAGATCTAGGAAGCAGAATTAGCTTTTAGGACCTTGTTAGACGACTCTAGAACTGCCAACGGGTCCATCAAAGTGATCCGCTTAGCTTTAGAAATAGAAGGTTACCCGTACTGGGATTTTAAGTTGACAAAAATTTTCGGAACATCTCGATGAGCTTTTGAAGCTCCATGAAAGACTGCACTTAACTAGAGGCAGCTTGGTGCATTGTAGCCATTTGAGCTGTGATAGACGTACCAAGGACTATGAGTGAACCAGATGTTGCGGCTGGGTCGAAAGGAGATTCCAATAACCCTGGGGACAATGCCAAAAATGAAGCTGAGACTAAGAAGCTCTCCAATAAAGAGCTGAAAGAGATGAAAAAAAGAGAAAAGGCCGCCAAGAGGTCCGCGAAGAAGCAGGAGAGCGGTGTCACCGTGGAGGAGCAACAAAAACTGGCACAAACTAAGAGAGAGAAAAAACGGCAACAAAGGGAGCATCAGTTGCAACAGCAGAGGAAACAGGAGCAGAAGAATGAGAATAGACAACAGAAAAAGAGGAGCATAAAAAAAAGCACACTTTTCGGTCACTTGGAAACCACCGAGGAAAGAAGGGCCACCATCTTGGCACTGACGAGTGTTATTACCGCCTCTCAAGTATCGCGAATAACTGCTGCTGGATTAGTTGTCCCCTCAATTAACAGCGGACCCATGCTATCAACCACAGCGGCATCCTCGGGGGGTCTGCCCTCTTCTGGTGATGCAGCTTCTACTATGGAACTAGCCAAATCGTTGGCAGCCGCAACTCTTGAGTCCGAGGAATTCTCAGTGGTCCCCGGGATGGCTTCAATTATTCCTCACGCCAATGAACAACTGTTGGGCTCTCCACAGGCTGTTTCGTCATTCAAAGAGCTATTGATCAATAGAGATTTAATACATCCTTCCATCTCACTATTGACTTTCCAACTGGCCAACTACAAGATTGTTGGATCCATCCCGCGTTGTATTGCCATGTTGGAGGCTTTTCAGCATGTCGTGTCGGACTATCAAACTCCTCAAGGGACGACTCTGTCTCGTAATTTAACCAATTACCTGTCTCACCAAATTGACATTTTGAAGAAAGCCAGACCACTAAGTGTCACCATGGGTAATGCCATTAGATGGTTGAAGCAAGAGATTTCAGTGATAGATCCATCTACGCCCGATAAAGAGGCCAAGCAAATATTGTGTGAAAAGATCGCCCAGTTCGCCCGTGAAAAGATTGAATTAGCGGATCAACTTATTATTGACACCAGTTCACAGCATGTCGAGAATGGTACTACGATTGTCACCTACGGGTCCTCCAAGGTGTTAACGGATCTACTAATCTATAATGCTGTGGAACTTAAAAAAGATTTTAAAGTGATTGCAGTTGATTCCAGGCCTCTTTTTGAGGGACGTAAGATGGCAGATCAGTTGAGACGCCGCGGAGTTAACGTAGTCTATGCACTGATTACCAGTTTGGATGCAATCTTTAACATGGATGTGGACTACGTGTTTTTAGGGGCACACTCGATTTTGTCCAATGGGTTTTTGTACTCCAGAGTTGGGACTGCCATGTTAGCCATGTGTGCCAAGAGACGAAATATTCCCGTCCTGGTATGCTGTGAGAGTTTGAAATTTTCCCAAAGAGTCCAGTTAGATAGTGTTACTCTAAACGAGTTAGCGGATCCTAATGATTTGGTAACGATCCGACCCGACAACTGTTCAGTGGAACACTCCCATGACGATCTTTTGAGCCGCTTTATCAAAGAGCGCGAGAAACAAAAAATCCTTTCCAGTCAAGAGAATAAACCTAGTGGTAAATCTTCCTCACCACCCGTGGTGCCTGCAGTCACAGAGGATTCGGAAAGAAATTGTTTGGATGGCTGGCAGGACATCCACAATTTAAACATCGTTAATATATTGTACGATTTGACGCCACCAGAATATATCAAGAAAATTATCACAGAATTTGGATCCCTTCCACCGTCGTCTGTGCCAGTGATTCTACGAGAGTACAAGAGTTTAGCATAATTTGCATACACCATGTAAATGTAATTAATTTTAACACGAGAGATAATATATGTACAGGATATACGTATCTGTTTTCAGATCTTGAAGCTGGGTTTGCTGTGGAAGGGGGACCACACACCCCTCACGCTTTTGTTCAGAGACTCCACATTCTGGTTCTTGGATCTCCTATGCAGTATTTCTCCGCTGGAATCCTTGAGAAGCTTCAACTTGTTCTCCACATTATCAATGTTAAGGTTCCTTACGCAGATCACTTTTTCACCCCCATTTGTGTACTGTGCCCTCAACAACGGGTGACCCGATTTTCTCACTACTTCAAAGTGAATATGGGATAGCTCTTGGCTCAACTTACCCAGTCTATTGGATACTAAAAAGTCTCTCATACCTTGGGATGACCCTCCCCAGTTACAAAATTGTAAAGTGATCTTTCTACAGGGAAACACATAAGCCCCAACACCGTTACGTGCAATCGAAGTCTGTTTGATGGCTCTAACGACCATTGCAAGTCCACTTATATATCTCGTGTGTTTGCCTCTTCGAAGTAGGCCTTGAAATATTGGTTTTCATTTTCAATATTAAAAATTTCAATCCGTTAGTAGAGACAAAAGGGTTCGGGGCGAACTAGTGTTAAGATCCACATTCAAAAGGAGGCATAATAGCACTACCATGTCCTTGTTCAAGCCGGCCTCCCATTTACTATTTTACTCCTTTGTGTATGTGCAGGATTTCAGATTTATTTTAGTAGTTCCCGTACTAACTTTACACTCAGGTTCGGTGGAACTACATTCTACTCCTATGTAGCTTCCCCAATAGCATTTAAAACTTTGGACAGGGAAAGTTTCTCCATCTTGCAAAATAAGGTATTCCCCTCATTTTTCCAGATGCAGTCGATCTCACCGTTCATCCTGGCCTTCACAGCACCTTTCCAGATGACGACAGCACCAATGACTATTTTAACCACCGCATCCGCATGTGGATTAGCTAACCTGTTCTGGCTCCTGCCCCGAACTCATAGAATCAAAGAGGAAAGAAAGGGTTTGGCATCCAGACTGAGCGGTGAAGAATTAGAAGGCTACGATGCACCATTGAGAAAAGAGTTTGGCAAATTTCACGGGCTAAGCTTGCTGTTCAACATGGGCAACGCAGCTGCCATGCTAGTGTATGGTGTCTACTTGTGCCGCGGTCTGCTCAAGCACGTACCTAAATGACGGAGGCTCTCCCTTCCTCAACGACCATGTCTTCGCGTATATACAAGCCAATATTATGTACAGAAAACGAATTTTATCAGTTGTCACTCATTCATCAATGTCATTAGCTTGAGCCATGGCAGCAGACTCTGCCTGAGCAGCCTGCACCTGTTCGGTGGCACCGCTCAGGAATGTGGAAATGTTTGCAGGTGGTAGAATGGCGATCATCATCACTATGTATTCGTAGACTCCCTCAGGAACACTTCTTTGATATATGCCAAGGAGGTCAGCGGGGTTAGGATAAACACTCAATGCCCTGTAAAACTTTGCAGCAGACTCCAACTCCTTTTCTGGAACGATTGACAGGCGTTCACCTTGCTCCACATTAGCAGTGAAAGTTTCCTCGCGACGAGTTGGATCCGTTGGCGTGGGGTCCGATGCTAACTCCTTTGCCAAATACTCACTCACTTTTTGCAATTTCACTTGCTTGGCCTCCTCTTTCTGTTTCTTCTGCAATACAGCCTGCTTCTTACTCTTGCTCTTTAGATTCTTCCTGAACTCTGGTGAATTTCTTCTCTTGTGGTCGAAATAGATGACATATCCGGCAAGAGATACAGCGGCCAGTACGCTTGTAGCGGTAAAAACACGACTAAACGTCGATGATTGGGACATTTCAACTGGTTTCTTATCTATGTTTTGCTGCGGAGTGTCTTTCACTTACAAAATCTCAACCTTCCTAAATATTTGGAAAAAGTTGATTATTTGAAAAATTTTCACGTCATGTGAGGAAGGTTGACAGAAAAAAACATTTTGAACAATCTCATCGCAGCGATGAGATGCCACTAGAAAGAAGCTAGAGCTCATCTTGGATTGATTTTTCAAAGCTGTAAGGTCGTAGATCATGGTCGCCAAGAAGAGGAATACAATGAGGCAGAGAGCGGCTGCTGCGCTCAAGCAAAAAGCTGCCGAAGCGGCAGTGTCAAAGGATGCGGTAGATGAGCAGAAAGTGGGTGACATGGACATGGAGAAAGATCCCAAGGCATATCTACATCAGCCCAAGGAGACCAAGAGGGAGAAGAGCCTAAACAGGCAGCAGATGTTTTTGGACCAAGTGAGGCAGAAATCTGGAGTGGATCCAGCGCTTGCCGGCATCTCGAAAAGTTCTTTAAGGCGCAGAAAGAGAAAACTAAGGGACGACCTAAAGCCCAAAATGGATGATCTGTTGATCTCGTTGGGGGGAGAAAAAGATTTGAAGGAGCATGTGGAAGAACCAGTGGCCATCCCAAAAGTGTCGGAAGAAGTACCTGGTCAGGTTGCAAAGCGCAGGAATGAGCCCAACATTAGGAACCAGAGGGGTGCTAAGGCATTGTCAATCCAAGAGAGTGCTAGATTGAAACAGGTATTATCGAATGCATCGTTCCAACAGGACACGTTTGGCGCACTGAGGGATGTGATAAAAATGCAAAATCGCTGAGGAATAACATTCATTGCATAGAAAAAAATTATAAAGCGTTTTGGAACAACAGGGTTTTCAATTTACTTTCGAAGACCTCGTTGCCAAATTTTTCAATTTCGTAGACATCCACCTGTCTTTCCAAGATTTTCTTGTACTTTCTCTCCAACTCTACATCATCCTCGTGCTTCAAGTTCTCGTAATCGAGGGCATCCAAGTCTAAATCCACCAATTCACCGTCGCCCAGCCCTAACGTTTCGCTGTTGGTTGGCATCACGAGGGCATTCATCTGTTTCCATTTGGTCTCTAGGGCCTTTCCGGTGTTTTGTGTCAAGGATTGTTCCTCTTTGCGTATTTTGACCTCCAACAGCTTACTATAGGTCGCACGGGCTTCATGCTTCTTTTTGATTACGCTGTCCAGTTGCTGACGCAAAAGATTCACGTCTACTTTAGATTTTTGTAACATTTGACTAAAGTCGATTCTTTCCTCGGGGTCTCCGAATGCACTCTTCTGTAAAATTCGCACTATCCTAACGATCCATGTGATGAACCCTTCAAAGATACCCTCAGTGTCATGGATGTAAACTTCATGAATGAATGATAAACATGCGTCTTGGTGTTTTGTGAAAAGGTTGTTAATGCTGTCAACGACGTTGAACTGGGAGGAGATGCCCAGTTTCCCATTGAGAATGTCATCTATCAGACTAATCAAATCGTCCATAAATCTCTCGAAATTCTTCAAAGCGATATCGACCCTGGCAACTTTAAAGATACGGACCATCGGTTCGTAAATCAGTGTGACAATGGAACGTAGCAATTGTGATAGTTCAGGATCCTGCCACAATTTCCTCATCAAAATCTTATCGCGCTCTCTAACGTACAGTTGAAATAGTTCTTTGACGTGTGAAAAATAGGCGGCAGAGGCCTCTTGTTCAGGTAAGATTTTCTCTGCTGCGATACGCTTCAAAGCTTTCCACGCAGTGTAGGATTCAATAACATTGTCAACGGAAGTGGCTGCAATGGCACCGTTCTCTGCATTTTTCAAAAGAATCACCAAACATGCTGGCATGTTCATGGAATCCGACTCCTCATGCACACGCTCCATGTCGATGACTTCACCATTTTCGTTTCTGAAGACAGATTTCTTTAAACATTCTATGATATCCAGCGACCCAGAAGCGTCGTGCAGAATCTTTTGTTCAAGTTCGTGCGTCACTTTCTCCTGCCCCTTCAAATCGTCAGACAAAATGGTCGAGAACATTGTTTGCAAAAGCGATTGGCCGCCGAAGGGCTGCGCCATGAAAAGATCTATCATTGCTTTCATCATTCCCATCGGATTCGTGAACCGCATGATCTGAGCCATCACAGTGTAAGGAACCAGCTTGTGCAGCCTTTTGATTTGCGTATAAAACTCGTAGCCGCTGTCATTGCCGAGAAACACCTGGTAGATCGTGGAGGAAAGGTACACTTTACACCATTCGACAAAGCTACGAAGTAGCGGAGAAAGATCCGACACTTTGGTCTTCACTTTGAGTTCGCCGATCAACCCGAGTAAATAGTTTTCATCCTTGAGCAAAGATGTCTTGAGCTCTTTCATCGCCTCTTGTAAATCTATGGATCTTTTCAGTGCCAGTTTCTGAAATCGCACCTGTGTCTCCAAATTGGAAATGTCCACCAACTGTCGGTGCTTGATGTCTTGCAAGAGATCCTTGCTAAAGGATCCCTGCGACAGAGGTGCGCTAACAAGGAACTGAGACAGGTTCAAACTCATTGAGACTTCTTCGTCTCCACATAGAGATCTCAAGTACTGTCTCAAAGAGGTTCTCATTCTCTCACCCATCAGGTGATTGCTTTTGACGTCTGTGGCGTCTTGAAACTCATCCGCATCCCATTCTTCTGTGCTGGTATCGTCAGCAACGCTGCTGGTGTCAGACTCGGAATTGGAAAACATTGATGCGCTAGTGGTCTGCGGGGATTCTAGTGACATGCTAGAAACAATTTTTTCCTTTGGGGTCCCCGGTGGCTGCCTGACAGTACCCGACGACTGGCTATCCAAGGAAGTGACAACGGAGATGCTCTTCTTGGTCTTGTGAGGAAGGTGCGCCAGATTCTTTCCCGGAAACTCGGCTTTGAGCTGGCGAGACAAGTTCTTGAAATCTTCATAAGTCTTGGCCACATATATGGTATTGTCCGGTTCGGATTCCTGCTTAACCCTCAGCAGGAAGCAAGCATCGAACTTGGAAGATTTCGGAGTGCTGTCAGTGAGGGAAAGCTTGGAGAAAAGCGACGACGGCTGCATGGAAAACTTTGGTTTCACCCACTTCGAGTAGTAGCTGCCCTTATCCTTCGTGGGCGAAGTGGGCACTACACGTGGTGGCTTCTTTGCGACCTCTGGCTTATTCATCATCACGGCCTCCGACGCAACCGCTACAACGTTGACGTCCCAGCCGTGGATAAACACGGGCTCACTGGTCACATAGTTCCTCAAGTTTTCCCTAGTGGGCATCGATATCTCACCGGCCTTGGTCGCCTTTTTCTCCTGTAGCTTAAACTTGTCGTGCTCGTAATACTCCCGCTCCTGAGAGGCGCCGATGCCAGAATTGAAAAGCAGTAAGATGGCCTTGTTAAGCTTCTTTGAGATCCGCTTTCTCTTGGTGGATTCTTCCCGATCGTAGCTCTCACTAAACCCCAGCGACTCGAAGTGCTCGTAGAACACTTGCACCTTCTTTTGCCAAAACTCTTCGTCCATGGCCAAATCTCTCGACAGCAGCGGAAACGGCATGATGATCTCCTCCAGCACATAGCTCAGCATCGGGAATTCAGTATCCGAGTGCATGTAGTTATCTACAGCTTCATCTTCTTCTTCCCGCGCATTTGAGGATTCACCTAACGGTATCATGTGTCTCAACAGCCTCCTCTTAGGGCTCCCATCCTTGCTTGGATCATCGGGGCTGAAGGGGAAACCAAACTTTCTCAGCGCATACTGGTCGTTCAACGCAGTAAACTCATGGTTCAATTGGAACTTGAGCAGCTCCCTCTTCAGATAGTGTTCCTCTGTAGGGGTCAGAACTATCGACATAACAGGCTGAGGGACTACTACCTGGATAAATATTCTTTAATTTCTATATATCTATCAGGTGGGTGGAGGGAGAGTCCTTCTGACCTTGTATCAAAGACGCCTGAACACTCTGCGGCTTTTGGAGCCCTCGCTGCAGTGCTTTTTACCTGGGCGTTACTTTGTCTGTTGAATTATTTGCCGAGATTGTTCGTCCATGTCGGAACACGAACCGGCTGTAAAGAGAGGCTTATGGGCCTAAAGGATTCCGCCCTGCCAGGACCGACATTGGAACAATTAACGCAGGGGGAGGCGCGGTGGGGTGTGCTACTGAGAGCCGCCGCTAGCGCTGTGCCTGTGCATACCACAGGAAATAATACATTTTACAGGAGAAACCTGCGACCAGGTGACCGCTCGCCTAGGACCACCCGCTAACATCCCTTTCGACGAATTCTCATTATTGCCAATCGGTAGTCTTGTCGTTAGCGGTGCCTAGGCGGAACGAGGACGTGGCACTGGTTCGAAATCCATGCTCCTCGTTTTTCTTACAGTTTGTTGCACTTTTTTCCTCTTTCTCCTCGAAATAATATATAGTTTCATCAGTCCCAACGCGGTAACGTTTATAGCTGGAACAACAGACATTCTAGAATCTTAAAAACCCCCCATTATTAAAGGTTCGGGAGAACGACAAGTAAAAACCAACGACCACCAGATGCAACGTAGTTTAAATGCGGGGCAGGTATATAAGAACCGCTCCCTTGTATTAAAGGCTGCATCTTTCAGGCAGCTTTTTGATTTGCAAAAACGTTTTATCAAGTGATCTACTTTCTGACCTTTTTTTGCCTGGCACCTTTTCTGCTGCCTTCCGGGATTTGGGCGAAAAGGAGACTTAAAAAATTAGAAAATAAAATTAAACAACGGCAAGGGATAAAAGTGTAAGTTGGATTTTCGCAAACAAGGGTCCTATATCTAGAATTGAAAAGGTTAATAAAATATTGAAAAATAACAATAACAATAACAACGGCAATACTTTTATTTTTTTTTTTTTTGAGAAATTAAAAGTAAAAAAGTATTTCATAGAAAGCCTTGGGCAAGAAGCAGTCCCTATTTTCTAAGTTTACTTTTTTTTATTTTTTATTTCATCTTCCGTTTTGACCTTCTGCTTCTTCTTCTTAGAAGCTCTTCTTTGATAAGGCTTCAGGCCCAAATATGAGCCAATCTCTTGCTCATTTGATTAAGAATAAGATATTCCTGGGCAACAATACTGCGGTACCGGCTGATGATGACAAGAAGGCGAAGAATAGGAGATGGGGCCACAAGAGAGTAGATGCGGAAGCGGGCTCTGAGAGATCGCCTTCAAAGCAGGTCGAAGCTGGATTTCAGTTCCCCATGTCACCTTTAAACTCAATAGGGGAGGAAAGCAGGAGCATAGGCACTGTAAGCGAAGCGGACGCCGTCAGCGAGTCAGAGGGGGAAGCGGTAATAGATGAGCGTAGTGAAGAGGAAGAATGCGCACCAGGGTCACCAGAAAGCAAGAACGACAGTGAGAAAAGACGCGGAAAGCTGCAGCTCTTGAGAAGCAAGATGAGTATACCTGATTTGAGTTTCAAGCCAAACAAGTTGCACCACCAGCACAAGCAACACCGTAGGCAGAGGAGCGCGGAGAGGTCTCCGACATTGTCACAGGAGAATTCGCCGAATTCTGTTCCCGTGAGTCCAGGGAGCGTGGGAAAGGATGTGCCACCCTTGCAAAGGCCCTCCTACGAGAAGTCTGCCAGCGGGCTGGGGTCCATCTACAAGCTGGGATCCAACTCATCAGCTTCGTCTTCGAGGTTTTTCTACTCGCCAAGGAGGTCTGGCAACAACGCGGCCAATTTAAGCTGCAACAGTAACAACAACACACAGACCAGCGTGGTGAGCAGCAAGGCAAGCAGCGGAAGCAACTTGTTCAACACAAGCGGCAGTTCTCAGCACCTGCTGAGGGGTCATGCCAGAAACGGTTCTGTGGAGATGAAGTCTGTCAAGCCGCAACCTATTCCCATCGGCAGGAGACGCAGCAAGACCCTAGACGCGTACGGAGACCGGGATCACAAGAAGGGGTGGGACACCACAAGCGACCTGCTCAATTCGATAAACGCACATTTGAGCAGCTCGCGTAGCAACTCCGTCAAGAGCAGGTCACCTTCACTCAAGACCCAGGATTCGGTGGCAGCTGCTTCCACAGCTGTTGGGACGATATGCCATAACCCTTCATCGCCTGTGCCAGCACCTCTGAAGTTCTCCAATAGCAGCGGGACCATTCCTTTCCCCACAGCACCGGTGCAGCCTCAGCAGCCGACAATGTCGAGACGCGGTAGCTCGATTGCTAATGCATTCACCAGTTTTGTGAACCTTCGTTCCTTCAGCAATTCTTCATCCAAGGGGACCTCTACGGCTAACACGTCCAAAGTGGAGCTTCCAGGAGACGAATTACCGCCACCACCAGAGCCAGAGGAGGGAGAAAGCTATACGGACTATTTGACGAAATTAGCGCCCTACGGTAAGGCAATTGGTGTCATCCTCTGTGAAAACGATGAGCCCTTCAAAAGAAGCTGTCTTAGCCATTTCTTGACAAACTATTTTGATTTCCGCCAGTGCCCGCTAGACATCGGACTGAGGATCATGCTCATGTTCCTTGAACTGCCCAAGGAGGCACAGCAGATTGATAGGCTGCTGATGGAGTTCAGCAAAATTTACTACAGGGTACAGTGTGAGAACGAGGCCGCCGGTGCCGTGTGGGTGGACGAGAGCCAAGTGTATTTTGTGACCTTCTCACTCCTCATCCTGCACACGGACTATTTCAACCCCAAGAACAGGTTCAAGATGACCAAACAAGAGTTTACCAATTTGATCTCGGAAGACATAGACTCTCACGGCTGCAAAATGCCCCGAGAGATTTTGTCTTACTTCTACGACAACATTACGGCAAAGGAGTTTACGAAGTTCGAATTTGTACCTCACGGAACCATACAACCATTCGATACGACTGAACAAGAGAGCGGTGATTCCGGAGACAGCAGGAGTGTCAAATTTTATTCACCTGTTGATATAATTAGAACGCAGGCTTCCCCCTCGAGTCCGGATTTCGTCGCGCTCGCCACTGTTCCCACGGGACGTACCTCTTCGAACTCCTTTTCCTCTTATTTACCCCACGTCCCCGTGTCTACTTCTGGTAGTAATATTTCTTTGGTTCAGGATGATGTGGATATCTACAGCCATATTTTCGACGACTCCTTGTCGAGTTTGAGTATGGCGCCATTGGTGCAAAAGAATTGGGACGAAGACTACATGTATGGAATGTTTACCGATGAGAACAAGTACAACAAGTATTTTACGATTTTGAAAGAAGCCAAGGGTGGTTACCTAAAGCTGCATAGGCAAGATTTACACAAACTGGCCTTTCCCGTTTACGAAATATTGAATATATCTGAAGCGGATATCGACAATTTGTACTTGAAGATCATTCAGATGGGGGAAATCGATGAATTGACCCTCAACCGGAAATTCACCATCGTGGGAGCGACTAATAAAACCATGTGGAAAAGACAATTGGGCATTTTGACTACTTGTGGGCTACTAATGTTTGACAATCAGGACTGGGTGAATCCTCGGCTCGTCAAAGATGAATCCACTGGCACTTCAAATTACATTATAGACTACCACTCTTCAGCATCTATGACAGTTGAATCCCCCATACCTGTCAGAGGTTTGTTAGCGGTTAACAAATCGCATAAGCTGTTGAGGCAAGCTCTGGGTAGAGCGGAAACCATTGAAGACGAAAATGAATCACGTACTAGTAGTCTCAGTAACGTTACTCATGTAGATGAGCAGTGCAAAGAGACAAACGTTGATTGCATAATGAGACTGTACGGTTCTCAAAAGGCAAAAGTGTGGAGATGTTCGAGCCAATACGAGAAAGAGAATTGGATAGATGCAATCAATTTGATGGCTGCCTACGATGGCTGTTTCATCAATGCAAAGACCATTGAAAACACAGTAGTGTCTTCCAGGAAACATACTGTCAAGGAGAGAATCAACAAGTTGATTTTGACGCGATTGGAAAAACAACGTAAACTTGAAGACTCAGAGAACGTGTTGGGCATCTATGCGCAGACTATGCCAATATGTACGCGAACTAAAAATGAACTGTCATTCCACATTAGACAGCTGGCTGTTGCGATGGAATGGCTAGTCTATGAGATCAGGAGAAGTGAGATCAATTTAAAGATTATAGAGCAGGTGGGTACACCATACAGCGGGAAACGGAACCAAAACGGGGGTCGCCAGGAGGAGGATGAAGATGACAGTAAGCAGCACAACGAACGAGAGAAACAGGCAGAGAAAGCGCAACATGAACAAAAAGGTGAGCCCGAGGGCATCGCCGCTATTCCAACTAATCATCCTTTCGTCTTTGATGAACGATTGATGCATAGAAATTTTGCCAAAGATCAATCCGCCATATATGATCAAACAGAAGTCAATAAAGGTGGGATCTTGGCAACTTACTAAACTTCTTGCCAAAATACATCTTTTAAAACTACCATACATACTCCGACAGATACATACTTTATTTGGTTCCTATAGTCTTCTTTTCGAAATGCCTGTCGGTCCTGTTGGAGCCGATATTCGTTATGCGCGGACACCCGTCCCTATTCTTCTCCAATTTGCAGCACTCCCAGCAGTAGTAGGCCTCCGTTACACCTGGTGCTCCGCATATGATGCAGCAGTGACCACTCTTTCCAAATGCACACTGTCCACATATCCTTACTTTACTCTTAGGTCTTACATAAGAATCACATACTGGGCATTTTCCATCACACTTCTCACAGAGGAGGCCGACGTGAGTACCCGGCAGCCTCATGCACATCACTAGATCAAACTGATGCCTTGACATGACCTACTGGGTTTTGCTTTTGTCTTGTTCTTGCACACCTTATCGCATCGTAAATTCGGGTTGGTAGTCTTTCAAAATGTGTA
The DNA here is from genome assembly GCA_003705955.2 of Zygosaccharomyces kombuchaensis. Classification (NCBI taxonomy): domain Eukaryota; kingdom Fungi; phylum Ascomycota; class Saccharomycetes; order Saccharomycetales; family Saccharomycetaceae; genus Zygosaccharomyces; species Zygosaccharomyces kombuchaensis. The sequence continues at coordinate 75,719 of PPJZ02000049.1, forward strand.
TACCGATGACTTGTTTATTAACTTCAACCGGAGAAAGTGAGTCCTTTACTGGGTAATGTCACACACTCATTGCGACAGTAGTTATGAACCCCTCAAGATACCATTTACATGTCCCATATGTCTTGTCGATGAAGGTGGCCCCATAGGAACGCTCAAGCCTTGCAAGCACAGGTTCCACAGAGAGTGTCTAAGACGATGGCACCTCTATGCTCATGATTTGCAGTGCCCGATATGTCGAGTGGAGTCTAACTACTTGCTAGTAAATTACAGTGACGACCAGGAATCGCCAGTACGTGTCGATCTGAAGAAAGGTTTTGATGTCAAGAACTTTATCGAATACCATCAACAGGAGGAACAGTTCCTGCGACGGTTCAACGATGCCCTGAGGCTGGAGAGCCCCCTGAGCATGCGTGAAAGGTTGATTTTGACCCAATGCAATATATGTGGTGAATCTGGTTCGCAGCCGGACAGGGCTTGTCACGGCTGTGGGACTTTATTCCACGAGTCCTGCCTCAGATCGCTAGCATTTGAAGTTGGTGATCCTACCAGTTGGCAGCAGTGCGTAGAGTGCCGAGCTCCTGTCAGTCAGTTTCGAGCCTATGTTCACCCACCAGAAATGACAGAAGAACGTAGTGTGATCGCCAGGCCGGCTCCCCAGAACCCAGACGAGTTGAATAGGCTACGAGAGGTCAAGTCTAAGATTCAGGCCCATGTACGACGGGAGCTGAACAAGTTTTACTGTAATAGCTGCGTCAGCGGCAGCAGCGGTGGTATGCTGAACAAGATCGATAAAAAGCATTTTACAGACATCAACAAGCAAGTATCACGCAAGCTGTACGTGGTGTCAAGTCACGTATATCAAGAGGGCATAATAGACTATGACTTGCAAGCACAAAGAGAGGTTCGTTTAGAATTACGTAAGTTAGGTTATACCAATGTGTAATGGGACATAAGCGTTGTTTTGGGAACGTTTTTATCTTCTTCTGCCCGGACCCTTTGGTTTGGTAAACTTGCGAGCCGAAGCTGAAGCAGCGGCGGCCTCTTGTTCCTCCTCGTGCTTCTTTTCCTCTTGTGAAGAATGGGATATTAGCGCCAATTCCAAATCCGCTGGGTCACCGATTTCAACGATTCTGGCAAAGGTTAATTGGTCCTGGCCCTTCAGGTGATTGATGAAACCCAATCTGTTGGATGCGTACACCATACGCTCTTTGACTTTGCTACCCGAGGGGCAACTGTAGATGAAATAGTTGAGCGAACCGTTCCTGTAGATGGTGTAGGTCGGATGTTGCGTGACTATTCGTAATTCCTTCGGGTCGGCGATACTGTTCTTTCCAACCACTTGGATCTGTTCAGTCTCCAAATCGATCTTACAGGTCAGGACGTTAGACTGTTGCAACAGTTGGCCAATGCTCGAATCGCCAGACTGGACGCCAAACGTCAGGGAAGTGGGCGCTCCATCCGTCTGAGACACCAGCTTACGGTTGCCCAGTTTCATCCTATGCTGCTGCTGCGATATCTCAAGATCAGCCCTCTCGGACTCTGTGAGCAGCGCAGTTGTCTGTTGGGCATCACCATTGTTTAGCACGTCATTGAAGTCGTTGGCCTCTGTGAGTAACAGCTGCTTGCCTATCGAATTACCACCAATCTGTCTGATCAAAGTGTTCTTTGTCGAGGCATACAGCATCTTCAACCTCACGGGCGAGGAGTCTGGCACATACGACACGAATACATACTGCTCAGGGCTGTTACTCAACTCCCTGACAAACACGTAAAGTGGTTGTGTGTCCAGGTTCGATTGCAAGGCCTGCAAAGAATCGTACTCCCTTTGCAACTGCACCGTGGTGGAGTCGTCAGATATGGCAGCGGTGACGACCTGAACGCCCTGAAAACCTTGAGGAGGTCTATGCAAAAAATTTAGCAGATCCTGATGCGCAGATATACCCGATTGTGAAGACATGGTTGTATGCCACCTTCTCTAGCGTTGACGGATGTTCGAGCGTTTCTAGTCGGTTTAGTTTTCGCTTAAAGAACAGTATTCCCTACCTACACCACAAATAAAATAAATACAAACAACACTGAAAAGAATTGAAAAAAGTCCTGGCCCATATGCTATCTCTACAACATGAACTCGCCGATGCCAATGCCCGTAGACACCATCTCACGGACACCGCTCTTCCTGCGGATGGCCCCCTTGAGCAGTTTCTTGCCCTTCTTATTCACACGACCGCTGTTGGCACTGCGCAGCCGCAACTTGCCCTCGCCGTCCCTGTAACACAGCAGCTTGACCCTGTAGCCATCGTCCCAGCTCGAGGAGTCCACTGGTTGCGCGGACCCGAGGTCCTCTGTGATGAACTGCGACAGATCAGCCTGCTGCTGCTGCTGTGACTGCTGCTGCTGATCCTGATTTTGATCTTGGCCCTGATGATCCTGGTCCTGCGGGGTCTCTGACAACGGGTCGGCCTCGGGGAAGCACAGAGCCTCCTCGTCAGTAGTCCCAACCTCCTTCCAGAAATCGTTGTTCTTGGAATTGCTCAAAAGATCCCCGAGACAATACGACGACGACAGAGAGCCGCTGTTCTTACGTTCTGGAGCCGCATGAGCCATGCTGCTGCGGCGGTGGAACCGCCTGGGGTACGCTGCTCCAAAATACACAGGCGACAGAAACTCGTGATCGTACTCGTCCTCCTCGTCCCCGTCATCGAATCCAGCGTTCAGGGGGGAGAAGAGCAGATCCGGGTCTGGACTCGTCTCCAGCGGGCTACTACCACCGTCGTCGTAGTGGCACGAGGCGGATCTGCAGTGAACTGCAGATCTGTCATCGCTGCCCCCCCGGGGCAGCGGTGTGATGTCTTCGCCAGTGATTACACTGTTCAAGAGCTGGAACGGCTTCCCAACAGCCTCCCTGGGGCAATGGTACTCCTTCATTTAAACGACAAATTACTCCGATGGGGTGGTCCAGTGTGTTTTGATTCTCTTGGCGAAGCCTAGGCAAAAGTATCTATGTACTCTTATAAGCAGTGCAGAATCAACAGGGAGAGGAAGAAAAAAAAAAGTAATATATACGAAACACGATGAAGAAAAGGTGGTGGGCCCTGGCGGAAGGGACTCAACTCGACATCCTTATAGGTTTAGAGACGCCGTTTGTTTAGTGGTGAACGGTTTGAAATTTCACTCAAATCGGCGATGAGCTATATGAAAAAAAAAAAAAAAAAAAAAAAAAAAAAAAAAAA
>PPJZ02000050.1:0-77463 GCA_003705955.2 Zygosaccharomyces kombuchaensis
TCCGGTTCCATGACCAAAGGAACGCATTCTAACGCTTTTTGTTTCTTCACTTGTTCCCTGCTGGGTGACAGTAAAACAAAACTTTCTTGTTTGCTTAGGCGGAAAAGAATCGACTCGACTTTCTACTGCATATAAAAAAAAATTCGGGGCATACTGGGAATTGAACCCAGGGCCTCTCGCAAATTTGCGCTCGGAATGAACCGAAACTTGCCCAAAGCGAGAATCATACCACTAGACCACACGCCCTGATCTGTTACTCTGATATGCTGAATCGGGCAAGTGGTGATGACAGCATATAATCATGGGGTCAGGGCAATGGATTCAGATATGTTACAAACGGTATGCTATCGATGATGAAACAACATCTTGTAAGTCTAAAGAGTTGTCCTGAAACGTATAAACCTTTCGAAGCACCTGGAGGTGTGGTTCGATAGAGTACAAGGTGGAGCAGAATACAGTAGAACCCACGAGTTAAAAGAAAAATAACAAAAGGTTGTAATAGTTATCGCTTAATAACCTAATCTACTCCACGTCGTTGATCTAGCTCTGAAGCAGAGCAGTAAGCCAACATGCCTAGAAAGCATTGATAAGGCTCCACAAAAGTTATAAACTGCATTTACATCAATTAATTTCTAATCCTTCTTGTTGTTGTCCAAGAGCCGTAGCTTTCTCATCTCTTCGCGAGGGTCGAACTCACCGGAACAGAGGTTTTCGTACTGCTGATCATATTTCCCTGTCGATAAGGGAGCATTACCTCTGATTCTTTTGGTCATGTCTACCATCCCCCTCTTACAATCGAGGAAGGCCTTCATCTGTGATATGCAGAGGATGGGCAACTCCTTTTGCAATTTAGGATCTTCGAAACATTCTTGTGGAGTATGTCTCTCAATCATTACACATGGAGATCTCTGCAGACAAACTGCAACAGCCTTATGCTGATCCTTGCAACTGGCACCCATATTCCCCTTTCAACTCTTCACTTGAAATGGGTTAAGACTTGTCAACGGACCTAAGAGTTATTGAGTAAATCTATTGAAATTTCAGGTACTCTTGTACGTCGCAGTGATGGTATAAGGTACTACGCCATATAGATGCCCAAGAACCTCTCCATTCGTTATCAGGCTGTGCATTAATCTTATTTGAGGTGTTCTTGAGTTCCAATCATCGGCGATACCACCTTTCTGCCCTCGCTGTGTTCATTGCTCCGTTATATAACTTTTCATTATGATGCACTTTTTAACAACGAGGTCAGAACATCAAATCATTAAGGGAAGTATCGTATTAGATCTTTTACAGTTGCTAAAAACCGAAAGTATACTGCTTTAATGTCATTGATATATCTCCCAGGCAGACCCAATGATACGCAGCAGTCAACTTGCCAGTCTTCTTGGCGAGACCGGATAGTTTTTACATACTGCTCAGGCAACAATGCGATTATTCTGTCTAGCGACTTCCAGCGGTTGCAAACTATTTACCTTGAATCTGACAGTGTGGCAATAGATATCAATCCTCGCAATGGGTTTATCGCCGTGGCTTACAGCAACAAGGTCAACATATACAAACCAAAGCATGAAGTCATGCAAGATCCCAGTTGGGAGTATTGTTGTCAAATTAACCACGACGAATCGCGAGTAAACAGTTTGAGTTGGGGAAATTTCAATGATCTGGCAGTGGGTTCTGACTACCTCTCATTTTGGAAGATATGTGACGAGTTCGGTGTATACAAACCGGTGCTACAATGGAACAAAAAACAGCCCAAACCAGTCTATATCTGCACTACTTCGGAGGACTCACAGTTGATCGCTAGTTTTGGAAAATATGACACTTCAGTTAAGTTGTGGAAACGGGTATCCATTAGCGGGGATCAAGTACTTTTTAATTTGACGTTGTTACCTCATCCTTCCCCTGTATGCACGATGAGATGGAGACGATCAGGACGCAGCGGTCCGGTAGAAACATCTAACGGGCTCCAAGCTATTTACACACTTTGTGCAGATAAGAAACTGCGTCTTTGGTTGTGTTACGAATTGGATTCTCTTCATAATGTCCAACAATGGGGGACTTTGCAATTGGAAGGAGACCAAAAGTACTGTTTGGTGGTGGATAGATGGTTGTTAAAAGATGAACCGGATCTGGTACTGCTAGGTGACCCAGAGGGCCATTTTAGCGTTTTTTCTTTAACGAATCTGTCTAGCGATCCGCCTAGACCCATTACTAAGGAAAAGCTTTCATGTAAAACTCTATCCTATTCTTCCTTTGTGACAAATCCTGATTTTTTGCATTTTGCTGAAATACAGCCATGTAACAATGACGAGAGCAGTTTGTCCGTGATTATCCATGACTTTAGGGGAGTAATAAGACAGTCTCAGATTAAAGTGAAGCAACTACTCGAAAAGTCTGATGCACAAATAGCAACTTTGGAAAATAAGTTTACGGGTCACAACAAATCTGTACAAAGGTTGGTAAGAAGTAGTGACGGAGAAGCCATGCTAACCATTTCTAGGTTCTCAGAATGTTGTATGTGGTGCCCTCAACGTTTGTTTGGCAAGAGCTCTTTGAAACTCAAAAGCGTTTTAATAACGGAAACACCGATAAAACATGCTGTCATACATGAAAAGGGCAAACTGGTCATCTGTCTTTTGGAAAATTCGAAACTCCAAGCCTGGGAATGTATTGGTGCTGACGAAAAAGATGAAGAGAAAAATGCTGTGCTGAAATCGAACTACGACTTACGGGAATCTTCGGAGCATGGCAACCCCATTCTGATGTTGAATACTCCTGAGCAAGTTCATAATCACGAACGCCATTTTGTTGCATTAATTTATGAAGATGGCGCCATTCGAGCTTTTGAGATATCTTCTCAAGGCATTCAAGAAGTCATATCAGACCCCCTAATCATACCAGATCGTGAAATTTACCGTATCACCACGATTGACCCAGTACATCAAACGTTTTTCAGTGACAGACCGCTAATTTCAGTAATGACCAAAAGAGGAATCGCTATGACTTACAAAGCCGTAGTAAATTTCGAAAAGAAAACTATCAGATGGCATAAAGACTCTGAGATAAATACAGGTTTAGAAGCTGTGGAAATTCTGCGGGGTTCTTCAACGGGTAAGTTGTGCATAGTTCATTGTAAGGGTAAAGATATGTCCTTGTGGGACTTGAGCAAAGGTGTTTTAGAATACGAAGAGTCCTTTAATGATGAAATAAAAGACATAGATTGGACGAGCACTGAATATGGACAAAGCATCGTTTCCATTGGATTTGCTGATTACGTTTTGTTGTACACTCAATTAAGATACGACTATGTTAATAATAACCCCAGCTATTTGCCTATTGAAAAAATAGATATTACTGCGCACACGGCACACCAAATTGGGGACTCCGTATGGCTAAAAAATGGCATGTTCGTGGTGGCGTCGGGCAACCAATTCTACATTAAGGATAAGTTTCTCGATTTGAACGATCCTTTCACTCGTCGTTCTGTTGGTTCAAGAAAAATTTTGTCTAATGACATTCTTCATTTGAGCACTGTTCTCAATGGTCCCTTGCCAGTATACCACCCACAATTTCTGATACAAGCACTTTATGCCAGCAAGCTTCAATTGGTCAAGGAACTTCTGCTGAGGCTGTTCCTCGAACTCAGAAAATTATCGTTCGAATCAGGGGACTTCTCTAAGTTGAACTCAGATCTTGGTGTAGAATACTTTAAATTCCTCATCGCAAAGGATAGCAAATACAAAAAAAAAGTGTTCCCTGACCCATATCCAGAATTTAACAAAACAGTCGCCATCGCTCTGAGTGAACAATTAACAAAGGTAACGCTACCATACCTAACCAGACATCAACAAATTACTCTTATCACAGTGGTGGAAGCCGTTGAAGATATAAGAAAGAACGAATCTGTCGTTGATTACAACGGAGTAAGATTCTTACTAGGTGTAAAATTGTTTGCATCACATCGAAGCATCCAAAAGACATTGCTGACGAGAGATGTTAATTGGGCGCTGCATTCAGACAATAAAGAATTATTACTTTCTATGTTGGATAGTAACATCACTTCCTGGACGGCTGCTCGTGAATACAAAGTATCACATTGGATCAAGGAAGCGGACTTGATAAAAAAATTTGAGCAGATAGCAAAATTTGAGTTTTCTAAAGATGATAAAAGAGACCCATCAAGATGTGCTATTTTTTACTTGGCGTTAAAGAAAAAAAAAATTCTGTGGAGTCTTTGGAAAGTAAGTATTGGACATCCAGAACAACAGAAGATGATGAAGTTTTTGAAGAATGATTTCACCGAACCAAGATGGAGGAAGGCTGCTTTGAAAAATGCATTTGTTCTTTTGAGCAAACATCGATACATGGATGCAGCATGCTTTTTCTTATTAGCAGATTCACTGAAAGACTCTGTCAATGTTTTGTTCAAGCAGGTTAAAGACCTTGACCTGGCAATTGGGGTTTGCAGGGTCTATGAAGGAGACAATGGGCCTGTTCTGGGTGAATTTCTTTTGAAACAGATTCTACCAGATGCGATTTTACAAAATGACAGGTGGATTTCCAGTTTTGTTTATTGGAAACTCAAACAGCAGGACAAATCAATTAGAGCATTAGTAACCGACCCCATCGACTTAGAACGCGACTCCCAAATAATTAACAAGGACAGCTACATTAACAAATCATTTTTAGCCGAGGACCCTGCACTTCTCATCTTGTACAGTCATTTGAGAAAGAGAAATATAAAATACTTCTTGGGATCCCTGAAAGTGGAAAGTCGACTGGAATACGGATTTGTCTCCAGGGTTAGCGATATTTTGAGAAGAATGGGTTGCGACTATTTGGCATTGTCCTTAGTAAAAAATTGGGAATTTATTGGTGACTACGAAAAATTATTAGCCTCTAAGACAAAAGCGACATCCTCTGGCATTTTTTCTGCCATGATGGAGCCCACCAGGACGAATATATTAAAGCATAACATACTAGACAAGTTTGGAAGTGGTCAGAATTCACGAAATCTCACTGACACACAAATCAATGCGGCTCCTTACAGTAATGTGGCGAATGCTTCGAAGGCAAGAAGCTTGCTGGATGATTTTTTCACTGTTTTGCCCAGTGAATCATCTCAGTCGTCCGCGTCTGCTAACCTGAATTCCGAAAGTTCACCAGAAGCCAAGGAAGACTCACCTGGATCTCATGAGCAAAACAAATCCACCCCGCCAGAGCCTCCCAACTTACTAGATCGCTTTATGCCTCTGTCTGCACCTAAGGAAAAGATTAAATCCGTTCCTGTGACGTCTTCAAACGCTACTCCAACCAATTCTGTACTTGCATTGACACACCCACAGGAGGTACGACCTGACACTACTCTTAAGGAGGCATCGTCAACGACTCCTCGAAACTTACTCGATGATTTTATGTAAAAAAAAAGTCAAGTATAATTTATGCATGATAAGATCTATTGAAGAACAAACCATTTATATCAAGCGGGAGACTCGGAAGCATCCGTAAAAAATTTGGACATGGTATGTTTGGCCTTTTTCTCTCGATGCTCCAGTTCTTTCTCCACAGTTTCAATTTTTTCTGATATAATTTTATCGCAAGGATTCCTTTCTTTACATGACTTGTAATCTGCTAGTGCTTCCTCCCAATTGTTCTTGGCGGAGAAACTGTTTCCTCTCCGATAGAGGGCCTTAGCTTGGTCAAGGTCTGGGACGTTATCCATATCCAACAAATAGGTAGCGTATTTGATGGAATCATCGTAATTTTTCAAATAGTACAAAACAAGGGAAAGGTTCAAATACAATTTCATTTTTAGAGTAGCGAACTTGATGCTGTTTTCATGGTCAATAGCTTCCTCTGGAACAAATTCATTGACGTATCTCAACGATTTTCTGTATTTGAAAAAAGCATTTTGATAGTCCTTCTTCTTGAATAACAAAGTACCAGATTCTTTAATAGTATTTGCGGCCTGAAACGCCATCGTGAAATTATCCCCATCAAAATTTTCATTATCATCTGGAAACTCTTCGTAAGTATCTCCACCAATGGTATCGTTGCTTGAATTGTACAATGGAATAGGATCATTTTCTTGCCATTTACCAGCGTTTTCAATCCTAACACAGGACTCAGGAAATCCATCAGAGTCTACCGGATAATTTTCAATGGTACGCACCACTGATTTCCCGTGAATTACACGGCCAAAAAGTGTGTGCTTACCAGACAAATGGGGTGCAGCACTTGTAGTAATAAAAATTTGAGAATTGTTCGTGTTGGATTCACCCTTATTGGCCATAGCCAAATAAAATGGCTTGTCAAAATCTTTCAAATTCTCATCTTCAAAATTACCAAAGCACAGAGGTTGCGAGCCTCTCTGAATAATGTCCTCTGTGGATGCATAAATAGAGCATCCTCCCTTTCCAGTGTTGTCAGTCTTCTCATACTCTCCAGAACAATGGAAAACATCACCGGCTTGGATTGCAAAGTTCTTTACGACACGGTGAAAGTAATTGTTTTTGAACTTTAACGGGGTATTTTCTAGAAACGAATCAGCTGCAGTACAAAGAATTACGAAATTGTCCACTGTCTTAGGAGCTTCCTTCTCGTAAAGCTCAAAAACTATTCTGCCAACTTTCTCATCACCAATCTTGATATCAAAAAATGTCTTGGGATTCTCTGACATGCTTAACGCCTGGACTTTGACTCAATATTTGAGGAAAATTTCAACTTTGTAGTGGTTTATGAATGACCTCTATTCACTGGCAGATTAAAAGTTTGTTTTGAATTTTCTCATTACCCGCAAAATTTCTTCGCGCGTTAATAAGAAAAACAAGTAAAAGAAAACTATGCTTGTTATTCTTCGATCGCCACCAATAGAAGGACCAACTGGGAGCATTAAGTGAGGATTTAGGAGCATTCAGCGTTAAATCTCGCTGCTTCTTGAATTGAATTCCTCACTCTGATTTTCCAGAAATGAATATATCAGATTATGTGGTGGCTGTTGATCCGGTCACCATTGTGATCAAAGAATGCATTAACCTGTCTACAGCCATGAGGAAATATTCCAAATTCAGATCACAAACTGGGGTGGCAGCTTTATTGAGTAGCAGTGAGATATTCACTAATCAAGACAATTCTTTGGCAGATACGTTTAACAATCTTTCCACAAATAAACTCAATGATCCGTTATTATCTGGTTTCGTGCAGTTGAGGCTAATGTTAAACAATTTGCAAGATTTAGAAGAGATTGATTCTTTGACCCTTCTACAGCCCTTTTTATTGACTATCAGCACCAGCTCGATCTCAGGGTATATTACATCTTTAGCTCTCGATTCTTTACAAAAGTTTTTGACGATGAATGTTATTAATGAGTCCTCTAAAAATCATGTGGCTGCAATTAGAGAGGGTGTTAATGCACTGACACATTGCAGATTTGAAAGGTCCGAGGAGCTCTCTGATGACGCGGTTCTTTTAAAAGTGGTCAATCTTTTACATACAGTGACGCACTCCCGATATGGTGATCTTATATCCGATTCTATCATGTACGATGTTTTGCAAACGGTACTTTCGTTGGCTTGCAACAAGAAGAGGAATGAAGTATTGAGAAGAGCGGCTGAAGCTACGATGTTTTCCATAACTGCAAAACTTTTTTACAAGTTAAAACATGTTGAGCCGACCGACTTGGCCCATAAGTACATCAATGACGAGGGTTATGCGAATAGCGTGCTAAAGGAAGATATAATTGGCACAGACATTTCTCAAGATGAAGACTGTGTCCAGGATGAGCCGATAGTGTCGGGTGAAGAAGCCACAGAGGATAGCCAGCTCCTTGATAAATCTGAAAATAAAGACGAGGAAGGCCATACACTAATGGATATATCTCAAAGGTCTGATTCGAACGTACCTGACGTGATGGAGAACAACCACGGGCTTCCGGTGATAAGACACTATTTGAACCTATTGTTATCTCTAATTGTTCCTGAGAACCAGGCCAAGCATACAAATTCAGTTAGAATATTTGGATTACAACTGATTAACACTGCAATTGAAGTCTCTGGAGACACATTTCCCCAACATCCAAGACTGTTTAGTTTGGTTTCAGACCCCATTTTCAAGCATGTACTATTCATTATCCAAAATGGTAGCAAACTGTCCTTAGTACAAGCAGCTTTGCAACTTTTCACCACTTTGGTCATTATTTTGGAAGATCATTTACAAGTGCAGATCGAACTCACTTTAAGCAGAATCCTCGAAGTTCTTCTTAATAATTCTAACGAAATAACAAGTGAGGGTAGACCTAGACCCGCTGCCGTCAAAGAACTGCTGATAGAGCAAATTTCCCTATTGTGGACACGCTCTCCGTCTTTTTTCACCGGTACTTTTATCGAATTTGATTGCAACCTGGATAGGGCTGACATGTCAATAACTTTTATTTCAGCACTTACAAAGTTGGCACTTCCGGAATCTGCATTGACCAGCACCGAAAGTGTGCCTCCCATCTGTTTGGAAGGTTTAATTTCTTTGATCGATGACATGCACGGTCGTCTACAAAACATGGATAGAGAGAAGTTTTTATTGGAAAAAAGTAATGTGAGTCGATTGAAACAAAAGGAACGTAAAACAGAATTCATTAAATGCGCTAAAATCTTTAATGAAAACCCGAAAAAAGGTATACCTTTCTTGATTGAAAAAAAGTTCATCAAATCAGACTCTGAAAAGGACATAGCGGAATTCCTCTTTGAAAACAATGGCCGTATGAATAAAAAAACGATTGGTCTTCTACTTTGTGATCCCGCGAGAACTACTCTTTTGAAAGAGTTCATAGGTTTGTTTGATTTTGAGGGTTTAAGGGTAGACGAGGCCATAAGAATCCTTTTAACTAAATTTCGTTTACCTGGTGAATCACAACAAATTGAAAGAATTATCGAGACGTTTTCAGCAAGGTACGTCGACTGTCAAAATTACGATCCAAGCAGGGCAAACCAAAATGATGAGGAAAACTTGAGCACCATACAACCAGATGCAGACTCCGTGTTCATCTTAAGTTATTCCGTCATCATGTTGAACACCGATTTACACAACCCCCAGGTGAAAGATCATATGTCTTTTGACGATTATTGCAGTAACTTGAAGGGATGCTACAATCAACAAAATTTCCCATCTTGGTATCTGGACAGAATTTACTGTTCTATCAGGGATAAGGAGATCGTCATGCCCGAGGAACACCATGGTAACGACAGGTGGTTTGAAGACGCTTGGAACAACCTGATATCTGCTACTGTTGTGATGACCGAGATTCGTCAGCAACCCGATAAAAACGTCAAAAGCATGAGCCCTCAACAATTGGCTCAATTTGATAGTGCCATTTTCAAACATATTGGTCGTTCGATAGTCGATACTTTTTTCAAAATTTTTGAAGTGGCTTCTGACGATCACATTGCAAGTCGGATGCTCAGTAGCATCGATAAATGCTCATTCATTGCCTCGTTTTTGAAATTCGACAGTATGTTTAATGAAATTCTCTGCAAAATTGCGGTAATGACAACCTTATTGGGCGGCAACAACAAGGACCCCAACGAAAATGATGAGATTCCCTTAGTCGAAATTATAGTGGAGGATTCGAACTCTAAGATTCTCGTAAACTCAGATGCTTGTAGGCTTGGACGATCTTTTAAGGCCCAGCTAAGCATGGTGATATTTTTCAGAATAATTCGAGCCAACAAGTATGCTACCAAATTTACGATAGAATTATGGAATAAAATTGTAACTATATTGCTTCTTCTTTATGAAGACCTGATGATTAATCCAGACATTTTTCCAGATTTGCAACAGAGACTAAAGCTGAGCAGTTTGCCAAAACCATCTCCAGAAGTGTCTCTAAAAAAGGCAAGGGAAAACAGAGGTATATTGTCTGCCTTTGCCTCATATTTGAAAGGCGATGAGGAACCAACCGAAGAAGAAATCGACGCATCAGCCAGAGCCATGGATTGTGTTAAATCTAGCAGTATTCCCTCTTCGGTTTTTGGAAATGAAATGAATATTACAGAAGGCTTGATCAAAACGCTACTAGATTCCATCAAATTGAAAAAAACTCCAGAGAATGCAAGGTATTTTGAAGCTGAAATGCTATTCGTCGTGGAGTTGTGCGTGGCCTTATTTTTGTTTTGCAAAGACGAAAAGAAACTTGGCGACCATGTCATACACAAAGTATATGAGATATCCAAGTTATCAGGTTTGTCCAAGAGAAGTATACGCCGGTTGACTGCTTATAGTCTTCTGTTGATCTCTGTTGTTGATGAACAGCAAGAGATGCTGCATAAGCTGATCGACGAAGAGTTCCTCAAGAAGAATGAAGTTTTCACCCAAAAGTACTTTGCGACGGAACACGGGAGTGAAATCCTAAGAAGATTACTGGCTTTAACAGATATAGATAACTATCGGAAGTCCATTTTGCAAGATGAGGGTTTCTGGAAGTTATTGAGATTTCTGGCTCCTATAAAAGAGCATACCGCTACGATTTACCACTATCTGGAAAATTCTCTGTTGAAAACCAAAAACATACTAACCAACGGAAATTTCATGTGGATACTGGGATTGTTAGACGAGATTTCATCTCTTGGTGCCGTCGGTAGTCAGTGGGAGCGCGAATATCAGCGCCTCTCGAGCACAGGCCATAAAGTGGATAAGAAAAATCCTCACCAGGATATTGTGGATCTGTCTTTGCGATCGATTGAATTGACAAGTCAAATCATAGAAAATAAGTTGGCCACAATCCAGCTCTCCAAAAATGAAACGATTGCATTGATTCAGGCGTTGGCTCACCAGTGTTTAAACCCATGTTCTCAAATAAGATCATTCTCTCTTGAATGCTTGGAGCGTGTTTTGACCAGAATTGATCTACCGTCCAAAGAAATCACTAGCTTGGAGGAATTGATAGAAGGCGGACTCTTGCCGCTTCTGGATACCGTCACTTCCAAAGAGGGCACTAGCGTACCAGTTTCTGAAATTTTGGCTACCATTTCCAAGATATATTTGTACCGTTTAAAACAAGGCATTACAACGGATGAAACATTTTTGGAGATTTTAAACATTTACAACAGGTATGTGGAGGTACCAGAAGTTGAAAAGCAATTACAACAGTTGATCACCGATAAGAAAGAAATAGAGAAGGTGCCAGATTCAGCAGTCTTGCCCAAGAGTGAACCTCTCAAGGAGCAAGCTGTTGAAGAGTCCACTTGAATGCAATGCAAAATCGATGATATAATTATGATCAAATAGATATATTTACATATAAAAAGACAAAGAGCTGGAAAAAAAAGAGGGCGTCTGACAGTGATTCACATCAAGGGACTTTTAGTCAAAGATTCTTCTACGGAGGTTCGCATGTAGTCCAACAGCAATAAGCCGGCTGTCGTTCCTGGAATAATGGTCAAAGTATTTCTCACGAATCCCCTGTACAACCACTTGAATAACGAGTTTGTATTTTTGTGAATGAAAAGAATATGTTCAAAAGTATCCATATAAGAATTGTAATAAATATGAATTCTTCTGCTATTAGGTTTCTTGACGTGTATACCAACCGATTGAGGAGCTTTGGCCACCCGTGACTCGGATATGTTCATTAATGAGCGATTGTAAATGTCAAAGGCTTCTAATCTGGACAAATGAACCTTCTGAATCTTGTTGAAGGGGAATTGAACTACCTGCAAAAAAAATGCAGCGGTGACACCACCGGCAAAGATGAAAGTTCTTTGGAACCATTTTTCCTCCTGGGGAGACATGAAGTTCTGTGGCAACTTTAACGGAGGATGAGGTGCTCTTGAAGGTAAGATGTCGGTCAATTTCGTATTGTGTATAGTAAATTTCAACTGGTCGTAATGTTTAATCATACTAATGAGCGATTGACACAGCTGGCCTTTTATCAGTTCAAATGTGGTGAAATAGACGGCAAACCCGAGAGATTCCTTGAAAAGTGTGATACCATAGCCACCAAAGCAACCAACGAGTCCAATCTCTTTCAACTTATCTCTTCCATAAAGCCATAAGTTGTCATATTTTTGAGCGCTGGAGAGTAGCTCATTCGCGCTGGATCTGGTATATATGGCGTCTATCGGCGTCGACGCGAGAGCCTGTGCCGCTCCAGCCAATAGACCAGACCTCCAAATGTCCCACGGATTATGCAGTTGTGATGATCCTCCATGCACTTTTGAGAAATAAGTCAAAGTGGACAGGTAAGTCGTATATAGGATCACACCAGCCGCAGAGTTGGCCACCAACGGAGGTAGGATTCGATCTGGTATCACTTTCCAACCGTACTTATTGAGGGCCTTGGCTAAAATGCCCAAACTTGAATTTTCCAGGTAGTTAAAGTATTTCGGGTTCAAAGCTAGGAATCTTCTGTGTTTGGCTTCTCTCCTTGGTTTCTGCTCTTCACCTGTCAAGACCACTCTAAGGTAGTGTAGATAGTCAAACCTGGCGGGTCTGAAAAGTTTCAAAGGAGTCCGGAAGTAAAAACTTGTCATTTGGTAAACAATGGACCTACCACCAGCCGTGAGCGCACCGATCGCAGAAGTCCGAGAAGCTGTGGACGGCAATGCATTTTGCTCATTCGAATCGATGGATTCGTGTTTCGTAGTCATATCTAGTACATGAGATCTCTAACGACACGTTTCAATTGTCAAATTCCAACTTTCATGGCGTTTCAACACACCCGTTTCTCTGTACTCTGGTCTTGATTAAACTTGAACTTTATTTTTTTTTTTTTTTTGTTTTTTTTTGTTTTTTTGCAATATGTTCGAGCGCATCGAATGAAAATTGCAGGCAATGAGCTCAGATGAACTGTAGCGATAGCCCAAGTAAAACCATCTCTTTAACCACCTATGAGTACCGCTACATATCAGGAAAGGGCTGCCAGACATCCCAGCCCACTAGCAGGCAAGCTCCTAAATTTGATGCACGAGAAGCAAACCAATTTGTGTGCATCGCTCGATGTGAAAAGTACGGCGGAGCTTCTTTATCTCTTGGACGTCCTCGGTCCCTATATCTGCCTGGTGAAGACCCACGTTGACATTTTGTCTGATTTCTCTCTCGAGGGTACCGTGAAACCTTTGAAAGAACTAGCTGCCAAGCACAATTTCCTCATATTCGAGGATAGGAAATTCGCGGATATCGGCAACACCGTCAAATTACAGTACTCCTCTGGTGTCTATCGAATTGCACAATGGGCCGATATCACTAACGCTCACGGCGTAACAGGCCCTGGCATTGTGCAGGGTCTCAAGCAGGCGGCCCAAGAGACTACGCAAGACCCTCGTGGTCTGCTCATGCTAGCAGAACTATCCTCCAAGGGGTCCCTAGCTCACGGCGAGTACACAAAGGGCACCGTTGAAATTGCCAAGACTGACAGGGACTTCGTCATCGGTTTCATCGCGCAGAGGGACATGGGAGGCAGGGACCAAGGCTACGACTGGCTCATCATGACCCCAGGCGTCGGTCTCGACGATAAGGGCGACTCTCTGGGACAGCAGTACCGCACCGTGGACGAAGTGGTCTCCACTGGTTCGGATATCATCATCGTGGGCAGGGGCCTATTTGCCAAAGGTCGCGATCCCAAAGTTGAAGGCGAGCGTTACAGAAGCGCTGGCTGGCAGGCATACCTGAAGAGATGTGGTCATTCCAGCTGAAATGCCGAGAATATTTTGTACTGTATAGCAGAGCTCCAGAAAGCTCATCTCCCACTATTGTTTTTCAATTTACCCGCACGTTGAAATTTTTCAACGGCGTTTGCACATTTATAAAGGCCAACTTTGGCAACTTTTGACTACCAGCGAGGACCAATTGCTATTTGATCGAGGGTTCGTCAGAGAAGGTTAAAGCACATATATTATCGTCGAGAATGGACTCTCTAAACCCCAAAGAACAGCAGGAGTTTTCCAAACTCATCGAGCACAAGCAGATGAAGGACTTTATGCGCCTCTATTCGAACTTGGTGGAGAGGTGTTTCACCGACTGTGTGAATGACTTCACCTCCTCCAAGTTGACTAGCAAAGAGCAGACCTGTATCGGCAGGTGCTCTGAGAAGTTCTTGAAGCACAGCGAGCGCGTGGGTCTCCGTTTCCAGGAACAGAATGCTGCAATGGGTCAAGGTCTCGGAAATCGTTAATGCGTGAAGCTCATTCACGTTTTTATACATGTAAATACTTTGCAAGCTTTTTTTCTTTTAATATTTTACGTACGAGAATCGTTATATCCAGAAGATCTGCGGCCGCTGCGGCTGGAGCGATGTGGGCTTCTAGCCTCTTCCAATTGCGCCTGGTCCGATCCGTACTTGTCCATGGGTTCGACCTTGTAGCTCTGATAAAGGGCGACCATGCTGATGAGCCCCAGGGACCACCAGGTCACCCATGCGATACCAAATTCCTGCGACCACGACATGATGTACCCCCAAATAAGTGGCCCCACGAACCGCGCTGACGCCGCGATGCTGATGGTGGCACCGTTAATGACAGCTCTACAGCTCAATGGACTGCAGTTGTGAATGAGTAGCATGATCTGAGGAGACGTCAAGGCACTGCACAGTGTCTTGGTACCTGTGATAAAATACAGGTATAGAACTGTGCACCAACGTGGGATATAGTCCTGCTGAAGGAATATGACATATGGAACCAACAAGTACATTATTGGGTAGAGCCGGACAAGGCCTCTGAAGATGGTGAGGCAATCGAAACTGCGGTCCACGACGGGGAAGATGAAGATGACGACGAAGCATCCAAATATACCGGTAGAGGACAGCAGCGTACCGGTCTGGTCGGGCGAGTACCCAATACCACCAGAGATCTTCCAAGGGAATTTGGACGTGAGATTACCTTCATCATCCACGGCCAAATCGTACGCCAAGAACACGGGCAGAAATTCGTTGTAGACTATCAGATGCAGTGCCATGATGAAACTGATCGAGATTGGGTAAAATACAGGAGTGTGGAAGACATGGTGATAAGCGCTGTTCTCTTTGCAACCGTCTGAAGCTAGCTCGAGCTCTGGGTCAGCCATGTCAGTGGGCTCGTGGATGGAGTATTCTCTTATCAGCCCCTGTGACTGCCTGCGGGTTAAGATGGGCGACCATGATTCAATACTCTCCTGCGAGGTAGCCGAGGTGCTCGGAGAAATCAGCCGCGTCGCCTCGCACTCCGTAGCTGCGTCATGCTCTGGCTCAAGAGCACTCTCTGCAGCCCTTGTCTGCCAGGGCCGCACAACCTTCTGCCTGCCTAGCAAGTGTACCCGGATAAGATCCCCCAATTCCAAACCGTAGTCCCTTCTGTACTTGTAAACTGGGTGGGTCTCTTCCAGAAACAGCGTCGCATTGACAAGACCCACCATGAGAAGGATGGAGACAACAAGGTTGGGCAACAAGTACGGGTGAGCATGCACCAGGCCTCTCAGCCAATGTGGGATCCAACCGGGAATCGTTTCTTCACCATGAGACTGCTTGAACACCAAGAACCCACCGATGAGGGGCCCAATCACAGACCCAAATTCGAACAGCAGCGGCATGGTGCTAAACGCCAACGCTTGGTGCTTCCTCTCCGTGGCAATCTCTCCAATCATGGTCCGCAGTACACCAACGTTACCGTTGAGCAACCCCATCATGGAACGAGCCAACAGCGCCATGTAGAAGTTGCCTGCAAACCCTAAAATTAACAAAGAGCTGCAAGTACCAATCAGCCCGAGGCTGAGAGCCCACTTACGGCCGTGTCGGTCTGAAAAATGGCCCCAATGGTAAGCAGAAATCACTTGACAAAGTGCGAAGCTCGATGAGAGATAACCGGAGTATTTAGACACCTCCGCATCTGTTGGCGCAATGTGAAAGTCTCTCACCATGAAATACACATATGGGAATAGCGAAGTGAACGCTATCGGTTCACTAAACCTCACCAGCGAGACTACCAGCAGCTGAGACCAGGGGAACCCCTCCATCTGCTGCTTAAAAGTTAGCTTCTGAACCATGGTCTTATCAACAATGGCAGCAACAATGGGGCAACAATGGAAACAATGGTAATAAAAAAAAAGTCAAACAACACCAGTAATCGGTATCGGGTTCTTGTCCTACGATTGCACTCAACCAGCCTTGAACAGACAAACACCTATTCAAGCTAAATGGGACCTGCTGACTTCCCATCCACCACAGTGGGTGTTGATTTCTTGTGACAGCAGCAAGCCTAGTTCCCCAGACTTTCCTCACGGAAACAGCCAACCAACTAACTTTTGATTAGTCAACCGACCGGCAATGTGTCCCACAGTGTTCCACCGAATTTCCCACCTGCTGTAGTATGAACCGCTATTAAGCAGCTCCTTGTGAAGGCAGGTCTACTCGTAGGAGTTGGTGCTGTTTGCAGGTTTCGTTCCCCGGTGAAGGCGTTCAGTCGTTACCAACTTGGCCATCACGGGTCCAAAAACCATTTTGGTTCTTTGAGTTTGTGCCCTAGTGGCGACGTGAAATTCACGTGGTTTACCAAAATATGTAGTAGACTAAAGACGAGTTTGCCAACCGAAGGAGAGCTTTGACTGATTTCCTGGCTCCAGAATAACATTCAGAACGCTGGATTGTCCCCTCTTGGAGTCTTGTAGGGCACTGGTGAAGGCAGTTTGTAGCTGTGGGAGCGATTCCACGAGGTGTGACTGAGTTCCGAGGCCCTTACCGACCAGATCGTAGCGACAACCGGCGGTGAGTGCAGTAGAAGGGATGGGATATTTGTGCGATTGCACGGTGTCTTGGCCATGGTAAATGCCGCCGTTATTCATTACGACAACAATGAGTGCCAGATGGTCTCGGGTGGCAGTCTCCAGTTCCATGGCGGAGAACCCAAACGCTGAGTCGCCCTGGATCAAAACTACGGTTTTGTGCGGGTGTGAGACTTTAGCCGCGATGGCGTAGCCCACACCCACGCCCATGGTAGCGTTGGTGCCGGCGTCCAACCTTTGAAATGGGTGATCTGTGGGGAAGGAAACCCGGGCTTTGTCCATGGTGTTGGCGCCCTCTGCGACGATAATAGTGGATTGGTCGTGGATGAGAGGTCTCAACGTGGCGTAGACGACGTTGTAGTTGAGCTTTGAGAATGGTTGGGATTCCTTCTCGCGCAGTTTCTTGGAGTTTGCCGCTATGGTCGACTGCAAGCCCTCGGAGAGGCCGATGCAGTGCCAGCGCGGTGTCTCCATAGCTACCGCCAGGGCTTTCACGGTGAGTGCTACGTCGCCCTGGAGTGAGAACTGCTGATTTCTCGGGTTGTTGTGGCCGAGCGTCCCGGCATCGGAATCTACTTGGATAAAGACGGCATGAGGGTTCCACTTGTTACCATTGGCAAAGTGTAGGATCCAATTGAGCCTTGCGCCGAGCACCAGGACCACTTCAGCCTCCTTCAGAGCTCTGGACCTTGCTGAGGAGACATTCAAAGGGTGCGAATCGGGCACAACACCTTTGCCCATCGGTGTGGGGAGGAAGGGAGTGCCAAAACGATTCACAAACATGCGAATCTCTTCGCTGGCGTGGACTGCACCCTTACCAACTACGACGAGTACGTTGTGCTGCCCGTGTTCGCGAAGCAACTCGACCACTTTGGTCACCGCGGCAGGGTCAGGCATTGTCCTCGTAACGGCTATGGGGAAGGTCTGTGGATTACCTTCCACACTCTGTTCAATCAAGTTGCCGGGAATATCGATGTAAGTAGTGCCTGCCCTCGTGGCCATGGCCAACCTCATTGCATCGTAAGTGATATCATCCGCATTCTGCTCATTTAGCCTTCCTGCAAACTTAACATATGGACTTAAAAGACTGACTTGGTCTAACTCTTGGAACCCGCCTCTATGCTGCGTTTCGCTACTACCAGCCAGCACCAGCAGCGGCCACCTATTGGACATGGAGTTGTATATACCCGCTAGGGCGTGCACCAGACCGGGCCCACCCACCACAAGTAAAACGCCTGGCTTGCCCGTCAAGTACCCGTATGCGGAGGCAGCATAGCTCGCCGACTGCTCGTTTCTACAGGCAATAAACTTTATGCCTGCTGCGATCATGGCGTCTGCGAGCTCCACGATGGGGATCCCCACGATGCCAAATACGGTGTCGACACCGTAACCTTGTAGCAGCTTGGCAAAATACTCTGAGAATAGCATGGTTGGAGAGTGGTGATATGAGTTGGTGACAAGTGTATGTACAGGGATGTTACGTTTGATATGTTCATTATTATTATATATATGCGAGATCATCTCGGATTTCGGCGTTTTATTCGGGCCGCTGCCTCTAAAGGTCGATGCTGCCCGTGGCAGACCTGTGGAATGGGATGGCATCTCTAATGTTATGGTTGCCGTACAGGTACGAGACCAGTCGCTCGACACCAAGGCCAAATCCACCGTGAGGCGCGCTTCCTTCCCTTCTTAGAGCGACGTACCAGTCCAAATCGCCGTTTTGGTTCATCTGGCGGCGATCCATCTCTTGTACAAGCCTGTCTGGATCATCCTCACGCATGCTACCTCCAGCGACCTCCCCCATGCCCGGTACCAGTAGGTCGAAGCATGCAACGGTCTCCTTCCCTTGCAAAAGTGCAGAATCGTTTTGCTTCATGTAGAAGGCCTTACAGTCTCTCGGATAGTCTGTGACAAAGACGGGCGACTTGAAATACTCTCCTGCTAGCCACTTCTCATGCTCCGACTGCAACGAGAGCCCCCACTCCGGGGTGTATCGCGGGAAAGGCCGCTTGACGTGCTGTGCCTTTAAAATGTCTATGGCCTCCGTGTACGTGATAGTAACCCAGCGTTTCTCGCCCAACAACTTCAACCACCTGTCGAGTACCACTGTGGCGGAATCTGATTCTTCAGGGATATTTTGGGGGATTAGTTCCTCTCTCTGCTCGTAGCAAGACTGCACAACCATCCTCACCATGTCCTCCGTGACACGGGTCAATTCGCGGACGTCGCTGGCGAAGCACCACTCGGCTTCCAGCATCCAAAACTCACTCAAATGGCGGCTGGTGTCACTCTTCTCCGCTCTGAAACAGGGAGTCAAAGTCCAACATTTCGATAGGGCCGTCGCTAGCACTTCTAAATGCAATTGTGTCGACACGGTCAGATACGCTTGCCTGCCAAAATACGACTGGGCGCTGCCCAGCGTGGAATCCACTTTAAACAATTCCCCAGCGCCTTCACAGTCGCTGGAAGTGAGCAGCGGCGGCGTCACTTTGGTGAAATGCCCGCGTTGGAAGAAATTCGCCATTGCAATCTCGACATGGGATCTGAACCTTAGCAAAGAACCGAAGTAGTTGGACCTGTGCTTCAGATGCGGCAAGGTCCTTAGAAACTGTAACGTGTGAGATTTTTTTTGCAGTGGGTAGTGCGGCGTAACGTCGCCCACAACTCTTATACGCTCGAGCGGTTCCGTCACTTTGAGCTCAAACGGCTGTTCCCTATGCGGCGTGGGGACCCACTGGGCAGACGATATGGAGACACTTTGGCCGGTCTTGAGGCTCTTGAGAAAGGCTATGGGGCTGGAGTCCCCTATGGGTATGGCAACCTTGAGCGTCTTGGACGAGGTACCATCTCTCAAATCGATGAACGCGACCTTCTTGAGCAACCTTACGGATTGGATCCAGCCGTTGACATCGACTGCCTGCTGGGATCCCGACTCGTACAACGCCTTGATCGTGTGGTAACTTCGTCTCCACATTTGATGCCTCGTTGCTTGGTGAAATATTTTGCAGCGAGGAAAGATTATTATGTATTTTGTTTAACAAGAATCTTGAGCCTGTTGTAAAACAACCCACTAAATACATCGAAATTGTCCCTCAGAGAATATCCAATTGGGCCCCCTCCTCCTCCTCACATATCCGCTTGTCTTGAATCAGACATCTCAATTTCATCAGTTCATCGGGTACAAAATCTCTCAGGACCAGCTTCTGCCCACAAGCACTCTGCGGGCAATCTCTGGCAGCCTGGCCCTCGAAGTAGTTGGTTATACCCTCCTTGTCAAAGACATGGCCGCATTTCTTGGAAATCATGGGCTGCTGGAACGGCCTACACGTAATGGGGCAGATCAGCTCGATGCGACCGCCCTCAATCTGAACATCCTCCGTCCCCTGGTCATCCGGCAGCATACAATGCGGGTCTTGCCATATGTGAGCAAGTGCCCGGAGAAGCCTATCTTGTGCCGTCACGGGGGCCGGTGGCCCTGCTGGCTCCCCCTCACTTGCTTCCCCCTGTACGTAGTCCCGTAACGATGGCGCAGGCTCAGTCGCGTACCTGTCCCAGGTCTCGAGGCTCAACGGTGGATACGTATCCGACACCTCCTTGTACCGTTGCTTACCATCTTGCACCCTTCTCTCGAGATCTAAACTCTCCTGCTCACAGCTCCGCAACTCCTCATAGCTGTCACAAATGCCCTTTATCAACCCGCCCAGCTCTTCCGAATTCGCCGTGTGGGCAACTTGCCACAGGCTCTGCACCAACTCTTTCTTTGCATCTTGATAAACCGCGTTCAACTCCACCACTCTCAAACTGTGGAACTGCCGACAGCGTAGATGCAGCGGCACGTTACGAATCATGAGCCCTGAAGTGAATGAACTGGTCGTCCTTCAAACCATATACCTGCTTCTACAGAACGGCGAGACTGCCAAAGTGTCCCTGGTCAAGCTGACAAACGAGATACGCAACAGCGTGTTGGTTCGTCAACTCTCACCGCCGGGCGAACCACCACTCGACATAAACGACATACTATCAATCGTCAAGAGAGTCCTACCGAACCAGCGCATCTCGCTGGTCGATGGCCAGCTGAGCTTTCCCTACTTGCAGCTCAACGAGCTGCGCAGCGAGATCGTGTCGAGAAACGACTCGCTGCAACAGGAACAGGTGCAAGGCATACAAAGTTTCGAGGAGCAGATACTGAACCCCCGCAAAGTCGATCCCAAGAGGGAGAAGCTTTTACAGCTCTACAGGGACACTGTTTTGAACAAGCTAAACAAGGGCCGCACTTTGGACGGGTTGTACGAGAATGTCCCACCCAGCACGGTGGCCAAGGAACAAATAGCGTTGGACACGATCAAGAGCGAGACTCCCTCGAGCGTGCACGAGCTGCAGCTGACCTTGCAGCTGGCGATATGCAATGCCCTAGCCTCCTGCCCAACCGGCTCCAAAAATTGGCAACTATCGTTGCAAGCGCAGCTGGAGCTGGACGACACCGTGCAGTTCATGAGGCGAGCGCTGGAGTAGCGCGACCGCGTATAATGCCTGCCTACCTACTTACCCACCTACGTAGCCCGAAATACTCTCACGTGCTCTACATCACGTGCTCTACATCCAAGTCACCCACTTGAACCACTTGGGCTCTACCAGCACACACTCGCCCCTGGCGTAGATCTCCCGGCCCCGGACCAGCCCCGACAGCCGACCCCGCCACCCCTGCTCCATCCCGGGGACACTCTCGAGCATCCCGGCAATCACACATTTCCGTCCACGGCTCTCCACCACTTTGGCCCGTAGCAAAACGGTGGACCCCGCGGGGACCGGCTTGTCAAACTGCAAATCCAGCTTGGCTGTGACCCCGCGCCCGTGTGGCAGCAGCGGGAACCCGCAAAGGCACAGCGACTCATCGAGCAGAACCGACAGCACGCCCTGGTACACGTGACCATCCGAGTCGCCCAACTCCGGTCCCAGCTGGTACACGACGGCCAACTGGCCGCGTTCCTCGTCGAGGAAGATCAGCGGGTCGTTCTCCAGCTTGCCGCTCCCGCTGAGGAGACCCTGCCCGACGTGGTTGGGCCGGTGTGCGGCGGGGATCCACTTGCTCAGCCGGGCCTCCGGCACAACGCTCAGCTCCCTGTAGGTGGAGGTGCGTCTCCACCTTGCCGCGACGTCCGGATCTGTCTGTAGCGTTTCGTAGCTCACGTCGGGCCAGGCGCGGATAAAGCCCGCAGTGCCTAGCGTGAAACCTGCGAGCGGGAGCAAAACGACTCTGTTAACCGCGGAGAACATATGACTCGACTAAAGTGGGCTCTGTCAGTACTCCGTGCGTGCGTGCGTGTGCGTGTCGTCATCCCTGAAACGGTGGTGGGACCCTCGACTTATACGTATCTGGAACGGCTCGTTCCGGTCCGGCTGGGAGGGAGGGGCTTTTGTCCGGGTGGCCCCAGCGGCCCCACCGGGCGGGCCCGGTGGGGCCCGCCTGTTCCCCGCGTACTAGTTCCCCGCGTTCGCTTCCCCGCGTTCTGCCGCTTCTATATAAGCCGTGTGGCTCTATCCCCGCATACCGACGAGCACCGCCAGCCAATACACACACACACACATACGCAATGACGGAGATGCACAAAACCTCCGCGGAGATGCACGAAACGCTTTTCCAGCGTGACCTGACCAAGACGCAGACGTCGTCTCCCGACTACTCGGAGCTGGAGAAGGAACCCCGCCGCGGCGGCGGCGGCAGCCGCGGTGACCGCGGCAACAAACTCGCGCAGCTGCCCGCAGAACGTGTCGCACAGATGGGCCGCGAGTTTGCAGAGCAGTACGCGCTGCCCAACGATGACGACATTTTTAGCCGCGCTGCCATGCTGGCCAGGGAGCCAGAGAACTACGCGCAGATGGAGTTCCTCAGCGAGGAGGAGCGCGAGGCGTGCCACGTGGAAAAGACGCGCCCCTGGTCGTCGATGACGCGCCAGCTCGTGGCAATCATATGCGCTGCGGCAATGTCTGCGGCCGTGCAGGGCATGGACGAGACGGTGATCAACGGGGCGATGCTGTTCTACCCGCAGGTTCTCGGCGTCGGCAGCGGCAGCAGCCGCGACTCGTGGCTGCAGGGACTCATCAACGGTGCCCCTTACCTGTGCTGTGCCGGGTTCTCGTGCTGGACCACGGACTGGCTCAACAACCGGCTCGGCAGGAGGAACGTGATCTTTGTCACGTGCATGATCTCGGCGGTTATGTGTTTTCTGCAGGGGTTCGGGCCCACGGGGACACGGGGATGGCACTATCTGTTCGCGTTCCGGTTCCTGCTGGGCTTGGGGCTGGGCCCCAAGAGCGCTACGACCAACGTGTACCTGGCCGAGTGCGCTACCAAGGAGATCAGGGGCCGTACGTGCGTCTTTTGGCAGTTCTTTACCGCTTTCGGCATCATGTGGGGATACGTGTTCACACTGATCTTCTACCGCGTCAAGGCAAATGGGGTCGCTGGCGGGCTCAACTGGCGGCTCACGCTCGGGTCCGCGATGATCCCTGCACTGCTCGTGATGGTGCAGATCCCGTTCTGCCCGGAGTCGCCGCGGTGGCTCATGGGGAAAGGGCGGTACCAGGAGGCGCTGGCCAACACGATTAAGATCCGCCGTCACCGGCTGCTCGCCTGCCGGGACCTGTTCTACCAGCACGTGCTGCTCACGGAGGAGGAGTCGATGCAGTTGCCCTTCTGGGAGCGGCTCAAGGAGATGTTCACCGTGCGGCGCAACCGCAACGGGCTGGTGGCGTCATGCATCTGCGCGTTCATGCAGCAGTTCTGCGGCATTAACGTGATCGCCTACTATTCGTCGAGTATATTCGTGGACAGCGGGTTCACCGAGATCAGTGCGCTGTGTTCTTCGCTCGGATTCGGACTGATCAACTTCTTCTTTGCGATCCCCACTTTCTTCATGATCGACAGATTCGGCAGGCGGTACCTGCTGCTGCGGACTTTCCCCTGGCTGGCGCTGTTCCTCCTCACTGCGGGGTTCGCTTTCTGGATCCCCGGGGTGAAGGCGCGGATCGGGGTCGTCTCCATGGGCATCTACGTGTTCTCGGCGATCTACTCGTTTTCGTGCGGTCCCGTGCCGTTCTTGATAGCCGCCGAGAGCGCGAACTTGGCATCGCGGTCGCTCAACTCGTCGATCTTCACGGTGGTGCTGTGGGGGTTCAACTTTGTGCTGAGCGTGACGTGGCCCAGCATGAAGACGGCGATGAAGCCACAGGGTGCGTTCGGGTTCTATGCATTTTGGAACGCGATGGGGTTCTTCATGGTCTACTTCTGCATCCCGGAGACGAAGCAGTACACGCTGGAGGAGCTGGACGAAGTGTTTGACGTGCCGCTGAGGACGCGGATCCGGTACAACTGGTTGGAGCTGTGGCCCAACTTCCAGCAGCACGTGCTGCGGAGGAAAAATCTGGCGCGGCGGGAGCCGCTCGGGCCGCAGTTGAGCGACTGGGACGACAAACCGGAGCACGAGCACGTGGAACGGGTGAGCGTCTCGTCCGAGCGCAGCGACAAGGATGACGCGTAGGGCGGCTGGGCGGCTAGATAGGTTAGTTTATTGCAGCGGTACGTTATGTAATGGCCAAGTCGTCGTAGGAGGGCGAATTCTGGATCCGCAACCCGTGCTCGTTGGCAAGATGTAATAGGCATATGAAGCAGAAACTAGTCGAGAGCTCGCGGCGCGATTCCTCGGAATAGCGCGCGCCCAGCTCACGTGTAACGTCTACAAAGCTCAGCGGGGTCGCCCCGTCTTCTCTCCGCAACGTCGTTACCGCGTTCCATAGGTTATCCTTCAATCGGCGCACATCGACTTTTTTAGACACGCGCGCGTAGTTCACTTTGTTGTCCTGCCCGGCGGAGGGCAGGGCGGGCGCCGCGGGGGTCTCGGGCTCTTCGAATGCCTGGTTGAAATCCACGCCGCCGCCACCGTCGTCGTCGTCGTCGTAACCGTCAAAGGGGTTTTCCAGTTCTCCCTGCATCACATCGCTGCCACGCGTCGTCTCTTGCTCCTTGCGCTCGTAGTTTTCTGCCCAAAACTTCTCGTCTGCCAGCGTGGGGGCGGCTTCTTGCTGTTGCGCGGCACCCTTCCTCTTGAACAGTTTCATCTTTTGCCCCGGCTTGATGAACAAGCTCGTTATCTTGTCGCTGGAGAAATGGTAGTCATCGGGGAGCAAGTAGTGCGACTCGTTGGTGCGCATGCGCTGCGGCATCTCTATGTTGGCTCGGCGCTTGTTGGTGGTGAATATTGTCTCCTCGAGCTGGTCGTCAAGCTGGAAGAAGTCTATCTCGAACGCTTTCTTCTTTGTGGGCGGCACCGGCGCCGGCGCCACCTTGGACAGCCCCGCTGTAAGTGGGGGAGCCGATTCCTTCCCCAGGCTTTGCTTAAAGCTGCGCACTTTCCAATGCTCTCTGCCCCTCCAACTTCGTTTCAAAGTTTCATCAAAATACGACATGAGTTCCTGTTCAGATATCACGGGTCCCCCGGAATCTGTATCCCGTTCAACCCCCTCTTCCACCCCTGGGGGGTCTATTCCATGCTCACTGTGCTCCTCTGGTCCCAAGTCTTCGTCTGGCATGTCGTCTGGCATGCCGTCTATGTCGGCGGGGCCGTCCATGTCTCCGCTGTCCGGGACCGCCTCTTGTAGCTCTTGCTCGCTCAAGAAATTGTCAAACTTGTTATTCACGTCTTCGATAAACGTCTTAGCCTTGTCGATATCTTGCACGACGCCTCGCAGCTGCTGTATCGAAGCAGACACCTCGCATGCGTTTACCTGATCGAAATTTATGAAATCCATACCTAGTGCCAAAATCTCGTCCTCCACCATGGAACTGTCGTTGATGTTTGTGTCTTCGCCCTCGGGCGTGCTCTCTTGTGGTTCCTCGTCGGCCACATCTCTAATTGCAGTGTCAAAGACGACCCTTCCGGATCCATCCACGCTCAACGTGTTTAACAAGAAGCTTTTGGCTCCGCCCTCGTCAAAATCCACCAAAGCCTTTTTGAAGATCGGATCAATATTAAGCTCGTGGTCCAATTCTTTGACTTTTATCTGATCGAAATCCACCAGCGTGGTCTCCAGCACCCTGTTGAGAACCCTTCTTCTACCTTGGATCTCGACGTCGTTGGACACCGGCAACCCCGTTACCGAGTCTATCTGAACTCCACTCTCATTCTCATCGTCGGCTCCCCGCTCACCATCGCCTCCTTGCTGGGGTTCCTTGTTCTTCTTCTCCTTGCTTTGAGCCAGCCCACTCAGCAGTTTCCCCGTTTCCGTAGTCACAGAATCTACTCTCGACGAATAGATTTTGACGCATCCGTCCAAAGTGGCTGATGCCTTTTGGAAATTGATGTTATTCTCAGAATCCCTCAGGACTTGCAAGTCGTGGAAATAGTCTATTAGAGCGAAATTCCAACTGTTTCTGGAGTTGATCTTGTTATCCGTGGCCATTTTGATCCACTCTTCGAAATTGGCCATCATTGTTGACCTGTTGGTAAAAATACCCTGGTCTTCCCCACCGTTACGGTCCTCATGTCGTACCCTAGTACTCATAGCCCTCTTAGCTAACCGTTTGGTGAACTTCGAGACGTGTCGACCTAAATAGCGTAGTGCGATTTTTCGATATATACTTTCATTCCAAAAAGACTAAACTAACGTGAAACGTGATGAATATAAGAAGCTCATCGGCTATTCAAACCATCTTCTATACCATCTCGCCAACCGAGCGAGCCCCATGGCGGCCGCAATAGCACCCGCAGTAATGAACAGCCCCATTAGTCGATTAAGTGTCTTCCTTTGCCTACTGGAAATTTCAACCGCAAGGTGGTAGGGAATGTCGGCCCTGAACGATACCATGCTGTACAATGGGAGCCACCTGCCCTTCAGCAAGCGGCCCAAAGCCCCATCTAGCTGCTTCTTAAGCAAAAACATAGTCGAAGTAACGTCGTGGGACATCTCTTTGTAGTTGTTCTTGGCGAGCTCGATGATGGCAACGAGGTCAGTGTGTCTCGTTTCGCTGTAGCGCTTAAAAGCTACCGTACGGTTACCCCTGTGCTCATCTAGCAACTGCATTAGCACTCTCACATCTTCAAACCCACAATTCATACCTTGGCCATAAAATGGAACCATGGAGTGAGCTGCGTCACCCAGAATAATGGCTTTGCCGCCATCCACATGGTACGGATTGCACTCTACGCACATGAGGGCACCCTTGGGGTAACTGATGAATTTGCGGACGGCCTCATCGATGCCCATCAATTCCATAGCATCTGGAAAATTTTCCAACAAGAACTGGCGTGTGCGCTTTTCATCTTTCACTAGGGATCCCACCAATGACCACGGCCCAAAGAAAGTCGAAGTGAAAGACCCATCAGCGTTAGCAAGTGCAATGAGCATGTAGTTATGTCTTGGCCAGATGTGCAAATGGTCTGGAGTAATGGCAAAAGGGCCGTCAAACGACTCGTTATACTTTGGCGCCTTGGGGATGTACAGCTCGATGTAGCAACTGTCGATGTACTCTTGACTATAATCCATGCGCACGGCTCTCTGCATCTGATACCTGGTGCTCGAAAATGCTCCATCACAGCCTACTATGAAGTCGCATTCTACATTTTCCACCTTGTTCTCTCCAACAGAAAACAGACATCTTTGCTTATCATCACCAAATTTGGCCTTAACAAACTTGTGTCCAAATCTCAGAGACAACCCTGCACGGTCCAGTTCATCCAGCAAAAAATTGTTCAAAACTGCACGGTCGATCGAGTTGATGCACTCTCCGAAAAGGCCGTAGATCTGTGATTCCTGCTTACCTTGCAAATCATGAATCATGCGTCCCTTCATGGGGATCACTTCTCTGAGCACCCTTGCTGCGATCTGTGCGTCCACATACTCTAGGGCAGCTATACCACGAGCAGAAATTGCCAAGTTGATAGACCTCAAATTACGGTCTTCCGTCGAAGCTTCTCGAGGGTCTAACCTGTAATCGAACACTGTTACATTGTAACCTCTCTTGGCGAGGGCTAACGAGGCTAAACATCCGACGAGGCCAGCGCCTATAACTGCGACATCTTCAACCATGTTCAAAGAGCCTTACGTAGTGGCTGGAAGAGATTCTAAGCGAATAATTCGCTCCGGCATGTGTCACTCTCGTTGTTCCATTTAAACTATCAATTTTTCAATTTTAGCTCATCGCCCGACGGCATCCACCATAAACGAAAAGTCCCATGAGCCAAGTCGTTTTGATCCGCCCACTCGAACTAGTTGCTTCAAAATGCCTTTAAAGGTGCACTCTTTCGTGATTTGCTAGCATAGGCGCAGAATCCCCTGGTGTCTTGTTGAATCGGAAATATTATTCCGCACTCCTTCGCCGCAGTACTTTCTTTGGCTACTTAGTTGAAGGTAAAGATAGTTCGTCAGAATCGATCAGGCTACTACCAAAGCCTTTGGATGGACCACTAGGTACGCTATATAGTCTTCTTCTTATCGGAGAAAGAGGTTCGTAGTGTGTGACTGTGCTCTTTTTTATCAAGTCCTTCTAAGCTCAAAAAGTGCTAGAAGTTCGCCACCTGTTAATCACTCCTGAGAAACCGACTTTAGATCAAAAAGGAGTGGTTTTGAGCCTTTAAAAGCAGTTTAACTGCGTCTAACTTCATTTTTCCAGAGAAGAAACACCACTAAAAATGAGTTTGTCGAGATTATTGGTGCCCACCGCAGTGAGGCTCGGTCCTAGGATAATGCCTGGGCTGGTTTATATGGGATCAAGATGGCCCAGAAATGCTTTGATGCATTCTATGGGGAGGCCCCTAGCGTACTGTCGCTGCTACAGTACCGAGAACAAGACTCCCAAGGATGAGAAGGAGCCCAAAAAGCCTGCAACTGATGCCAAGACTGAGCCGAACAAGGAGCACAAGGGGCCCATTTCGCATGCTGTCTTGGCTGCTAGAGAGCAAGAGGCTAATAAGGATTTGACTAATCCTGATGCACAGGCTGCGTTTTACAAGCTGCTTCTGCAGTCGAATTACCCACAGTATGTTGTTTCGAGGTTTGAGACACCGGGTATTGCATCTTCTCCAGGTTGCCTGGAGCTATACATGGAGGCCCTGCAGAGGATAGGAAGACATGCAGAGGCTGACGGTGTGAGGCAGACGTTGCTGACGGCAAGTTCCGCGGGTGCAGCAAATCCTTCTTTAGCTTCTTCTTCAACCAATTCTTCACCCTACCACGGTAATTTCCCCTCCCTTTACTCTCCCTTTTACGGTACTCGCAAGGAACCTCTTCACGTGGTGGTCACCGAATCCACTTTCACCGTTGTCTCCAGATGGGTCAAATGGCTAGTTATATTGGGTCTTTTAACCTATGGTGTTTCCGAGGCCTTCAAATACATTTCTGAAAACACTACGCTGTTGAAATCCTCTGAAGTGGCTGATAAGTCCGTCGATGTGGCCAAGACTAACGTTAAGTTTGACGACGTGTGTGGTTGTGATGAGGCCCGGTCTGAGTTGGAAGAAGTTGTAGATTTTTTGAAAGACCCCGCCAAATATGAATCACTCGGTGGAACTTTACCCAAGGGAGTTCTCTTGACCGGTCCTCCTGGTACTGGTAAAACTCTCTTGGCAAGAGCTACTGCCGGTGAGGCTGGCGTAGATTTCTTCTTCATGTCTGGATCTGAGTTTGACGAAGTGTATGTTGGCGTTGGTGCTAAGCGTGTTCGTGAATTATTTTCTCAAGCTCGCTCCAGGGCCCCAGCTATTGTTTTTATTGATGAATTAGATGCCATTGGAGGCAAGCGTAATCCGAAGGATCAAGCTTACGCTAAGCAGACGTTGAACCAACTTCTAGTCGAATTGGATGGGTTTTCGCAGAGCAGTGGTATCATCATTATTGGTGCCACCAACTTTCCCGAGTCCCTAGATAAGGCATTGACCAGACCAGGGAGGTTCGACAAGTTGGTCAATGTGGATCTCCCCGATGTGCGCGGACGTACTGACATCTTGAGACATCACATGAAGAAAATTACTCTGGCCAACAATGTGGATCCTACCATTCTTGCTCGTGGTACTCCCGGTCTATCCGGTGCGGAATTGGCCAATTTGGTTAACCAGGCAGCCGTGTATGCTTGTCAAAAGAATGCAATTTCTGTGGATATGTCCCATTTTGAATGGGCCAAGGACAAAATCCTCCTTGGCGCTGAAAGGAAAACTATGGTTTTAACCGAGGCTTCTAGGAGGGCCACTGCCTTCCATGAAGCTGGCCACGCAATTATGGCCATGTTCACTCCAGGAGCCACACCTTTGTACAAGGCCACAATTTTACCCAGAGGCGGAGCCCTTGGTATAACGTTCCAGCTTCCAGAGATGGATAAGGTTGATATTACCAGGAAGGAGTGTTTGGCCCGTCTGGATGTGTGTATGGGCGGCAAGATGGCCGAAGAATTGATTTACGGTAAGGAAAATACGACTAGCGGTTGTGGGTCCGATTTAAAAAGCGCGACAGGCACTGCCAGAGCCATGATTACGCAGTACGGTATGGGTGACCAGGTGGGGCCTGTTAATCTGGCAGAAAAATGGGATACGTGGTCTGATAAGATTCGGGACGCCGCAGATAAAGAAGTGCTCGATCTTTTGAAGGAATCAGAGGAAAGGACTAAACAGATGTTGACGACTAAAAATGTTGAGTTACACAGATTGGCAGAGGGTCTTATAACTTATGAGACCTTGGATGCAAAAGAGATGGATAAAGTTTGCAAAGGTGAAAAGTTGAGTAAGCTACAGTCATCTTCAAATACGGTTGTAGAAGGGCCCGATAGCGATGAGCGTAAAGATATTGGGGGAGATAAGCCCAAGAGGCCTGCGCTAATTAATGCATAGTGTCATGTTTTTCCCGTCATTAGTAGATTCTATTACCCAAAAATACACTACGCTGAATTTAATGAACTATTCCGTCGAGATTAAGGCAAGAAAAGATTTTTATGGGTTGTAAATAGGTTTAAAAGATTTCTTTTCATTTTTTACACTTTCTCTGTTATACACTTAACATCACGACTTGGGTCTCTTTTCTGGTGACTCTCCTGGACCGTCAGATGAATGCTTCCTTTTCAATTTATTCAGTAGGACCTTGGGGTTTTTAAAGTACAACACCTTAGCCATGATTACCTTTGCCTCTTCCACGGGCACGCCAGGTGATTTTTCGAGAAGTTGTTTGCAGGAATTGATCACAGCTATTAATTTTTCAAACGGAATAGTTATCCCCGTCTCTTCTGTGGACTTTTCCGTCTCTTTCGTAGCATTGTCACCGTAATTATTGCCGTGGAACTTAAGTTCGAGATATCTTGTTGTCAAGGCCTCATCCTCTAGCATCAAAACCGCCAAAGTTATTTGTGGAGGCGCATAGAAGTATACAGCATCCGTTAACAGGGCGTTGGTGATCCTTTTTTTACTCCTGTCGTAAATTTGCCCCATATATTTCAAGTCCACTTTACCATGAAGCACTACTTGAATATCCAGAAAGAACCCATGCAAAGCTTTGTAGGGGTGATGGCTCATGAGACAGAACTTGAGGCTTTCCAGCAGCTGGAATTCATACTTTAAAATCTCATCCTTGGAACCTTTAGTCTTGGTAGCAAACCAGTCAATGCCAATGAAGTAGTTCTCGGATTTGCAAGCTAGAAAGATGGTGGTGAATACAATGAGTTTGGGTTCAAGCTGCATTACTGAATTTTCCAAGTAAAACCTTCGAAAAAAGGTTATTGCTGTGGCCACCACTTCAGTGGGTAGATTTAGCCGTTGTGCAATATCTTGTACCTTCTGGGCGTAAAAATTGACCAATTTCACTTCTTCTTCCGCGGAAATCGGCAGAGCTTTCTCTTCAATTAATTTTAATTCCTCCTCACTTAACTGCTCTTTATGGTCGGCCACAAAATTGCGTAGGTCTTGCTCCGCTGAGCTCACGGCTTGTGCATTGAGTTCAGTACGCTTTTGACGCAACTGGTCTGGTGTAAAAGACCAAAATCTATACTGTGATGAGTGTCTGAACAAATCATCGTCTGTTAATCTTTTATACTGAGGACGCTTGGCAGTAACACCTTTCTTGGTTTGTGATGGATCTTTTGACATGGTTTGTACTAAAAAGTTTTAAAACTCAATTTTTTGCCAGCTCTCTTTGATAAAATTTCTAGACTAAAAACAGACGAGGCAAGAGTAAGGTAAAGATGATCGTTTTCGAGATCCGTTATAATCTTAAACACATTCGTTAATGATATTTAGTTGATATTTTCAAAATATATTGTTTCAGACAAGCTCCTTCTCGTGTGAGAAAAAGATTAGAAAGTGGCCACGAAGGATTCGGTGGCAGACTTGACCTTAGCCAACAACTCGTCGCTCAATTGACCCTTCTCTCTGATGGCGTCCAAGATATCACCGTGGTTGGTCTTGAGGTAGGACAAGAAAGAGGTCTCGAACTCGTTGATTCTGCTGACAGGAATTTTGTCCAGGTAACCGCTGGTACCGGCGTAGATGACTAGAACCATATCTTCAACAGCCAACGGAGAGTATTGAGGCTGCTTCAACAATTGGGTCAATCTCTCACCTCTAACCAAGGTCTGCTTGGTGGAAGCGTCCAAATCGGAACCGAATTGGGCGAAGGCGGCGACTTCTCTGTATTGGGCCAAAAACAGTTTCATAGAACCGGCGACCTGCTTCAAAGCCTTGACTTGAGCGGCGGAACCGACACGAGACACAGACAGACCAACGTTAATGGCTGGTCTAATACCCTTGTAGAACAATTCGGCCTCCAAGAAGATTTGACCGTCAGTAATGGAGATGACGTTGGTAGGAATATAAGCAGACACATCACCACCTTGGGTCTCGATGATGGGCAAAGCGGTCAAAGAACCACCACCGTGGGCCTCAGACATCTTGGCGGCTCTTTCCAATAATCTGGAGTGCAAGTAGAAGACATCACCAGGGTAAGCCTCACGACCAGGAGGACGTCTCAACAATAGAGACAACTGACGGTAAGCCACAGCCTGCTTCGACAAGTCATCGTAACAGATTAGGGCGTGCTTGCCATTGTCTCTGAACCACTCACCAATGGAGGCACCGGTGAAAGGAGCCAAGTACTGCAATGGAGCGGCTTCAGAAGCGGTGGCAGCAACGATGACGGAGTACTTTAGAGCTCCACGTTGTTCCAAAGTCTGCACTAGCTGGGCCACGGTGGATCTCTTTTGACCAACAGCAACGTAAACACAGTACAACTTCTTCTTCTCATCGGTACCCTCGTTCCAGGTTTTCTGGTTCAAGATGGCGTCTAGGGCCACAGCAGTCTTACCGGTTTGACGATCACCAATGATCAACTCTCTCTGACCTCTACCAACGGGCACCAAGGCATCCACAGCCTTTAGACCAGTCTGAACAGGCTCGTGCACGGATCTTCTGGGCAAGATACCTGGGGCCTTGACTTCAGCCAGCGAGTAAGAGGCGGCCTCAATAGGACCCTTACCGTCGATTGGGTTACCTAGAGCATCCACTACACGGCCCAATAGACCTGGACCCACTGGTACTTCGACAATTCTGCCGGTTCTCTTGACCAACTGACCTTCTTTGACCAATCTATCGGAACCGAACAACACAATACCGACCTGGTTTGCCTCCAAGTTCAAAGCCATACCTTTGACACCAGAGGAAAATTCGACCAACTCCTCGGCTTGGATGTTGTTCATACCATAAACACGGGCAATACCGTCACCAATGGACAAGACTCTACCGGTCTCGTTCAAGTTGGCGTCACCAGAGATACCCCTGATTCTCTCCTCCAAGATGGAGGTAACCTCAGTAGGTTGAGCCTTGGCAGAGGCGTATCTTCTACCAGCAATGATGGTGGCAGGTCTAGCAATGGAGGCAATCCTCGAAGCTCTGGCCATGTTACAGGCAGCAGCCTTGGCAACAGAACGGAAAGCAGTAGCACGGGACAACATTGTGATTCAAATTGATCAGTTCAGTGAGATAGAAAACTAACTTCGAGTATCCTTTCTTCTTCTTTCAATTGGGAATATATAATAAAACTTTTCAAAAACTATTAAAGGTTTTGAAAAATGTGCACAGGAAGATAACACTTTATCGAGAAGAAGATTTTAGAATTTGAAGTATTATGGACGTTGTTTTCCACCGTTCACGTTCTACTCTGGAGAGACTAAGGGAAAGTATAAATCGTCAAGAATTAAGAGTAGAAAAGGAGAGATGTGAAGTAAAAGAAACTAGAATAACGAAATTTGAAATGTGAAAACTTTCAAACCAATAGTTACCTTTCTTCAAATCTCGGTAGCGAATCAATTAATTTTTTTATTCGTTGTCGAACAAAATTTCGTACTCCCGTGAAGAACACCCCTGTCCGGACACCTGCTCAAATCTCTGCCTAGCGGTCTGCCTAGCGGTATCTGCCTAGCGTTCTGCCTAGCAAGCAACGGCTCCGCCTAGATAGTGTGACGTTGAGCCTAGCGGTGGTAGTAACTTCCCGTCCAGCCCCGTGGGTGTCCGGATACAGGGGGTGCGCTGGAGGAAAAAGGGTCATATTATTGGCCAAATATCACTGAGCCAAAAGATTTTCTGATCTGTGATTGGTCGATGGAGCAATGGGAGGGTAACCTAATGCTGGAAGGTCACATGCTTGTCACGAATAGCCGTTCAGAATATATACTGTACTACTAGAGGAAGGGCAAGTCCCGGGATTGTTTAGCGTCATCAATTTCGTTGAAGCAATAAGCATTATATTTAATATTTATTAAAAGGCTTGAAAGGCATTAGCAGGGCTTTCTGTTAAAGCTTGAATGCTATGGACCAAAGCGATTGATGGAATGAATCTATTGAATGCTTGTTTCCTTGAGTGAAACGCGTGTGTGGAAATATTTTAAACTTAAAAGTTTTTCTATTGAGATTATAAATGGATAGCTTATAGATCTTTTAATCCGACCACGCTCTTATGCAATTTTTTATTAATATGACAAATGTCGGAAAAAAATAGATAAAATTCCTGAACAAGTGGAATTTTTTCTGTATTTCTGTGATTTTTGGTAATCTCGGTTTGGATAAAGCTATTATTTATAGTTGTGCTATAATTTTATTGAAGAGGTCGTAGATAAACTCTTAAACCGATGAAATACTTTCCAGTGCATATAAATTATAATAAGCATTTGGGTACATAAATTGTTAAAAGGAGCTTTCAGAATAAATATTTACTAATTTTAAAAGAAGAAGCCAATTGAAGTAGTTTAAGTTGGAACATTGCAATAGTTAAAAACTAAAAGAATAAGTATCTATGGTACGCTCTGATACTAGAGCAAATAGTCTACCCGATCATCATGGCCTCGTTGCATTGAAGGTTTTCCAGATGATATTTTCGGCGCCAAAAGAATTGATAAGCAACAAAATCTTGAAAAACGTCCTTAATATTTTGATCTGTGCTGTGGTATAAATATTTCTACGACATAAGTATCTTAAGTCAAAGATTTTTAACAAATCAACGCCGAATGCCAGTGGAAAGGTCAAAAAAATGTTGATGATTACGATATTTAAAAGACGATCAATCCAAGTTTGCAACTCTTAATAGCCCGTCGCACCTCTTTATGTGAACAACTTCGTTTTGGGATTGGTTTCCCCATGTTTCTTTTCTGCTATTTGTTCCGTTTGAACCGTTACGAAGTGGATAAGACATGTTAGCACACAAGTCGGATACAAAAAAAATTTCTACTCTATCCAACTACACGGCATCCTGGGGGCTCAGCCATCCGGCATGTTATTTCTTGTGTTCTTTCGACAGTGTTTGTTTCAAAGGGGCTCGAGTTCTAGAAAAAGTAAGGGGGAAACGTGAAGTGGCCAAGTTTCTGAAAGAACTTAAGGTGGAAACTAGCAATAACAGTAGAGTTAGCCATCCATGGTACAGTTGCTCTTGTTCAGAAATAAAGCTGGACTAGTTCGTCTGCTCGGAAATCATTAAGGACAACTACTTAAGGAGACTGGTGTCATGAAGGCAGATCTCAAGAGGAGTCCTCTCCACGGCTCTAACGTGGCTGAACGACGAGAAGACGAGAGCTTGTTTCGTGGAACTGCAAAGAGACTATTAGGTGTATCCATGGTTATTTTAACGATTTGCAGTTTTTTTCTACTACTCGGTTGGCCAGTTACCGGTCAGTTGTCACCTCAATTAGCCGCCGAACCCCCGGGTATTATTAGACAAAGTAATCAGTACCACACGTTAAAGGCAGATAAGGAAGCCAGGAAGGCTTCTCGGAAGCTGTACGAGCTGTTGGCAAATACCCATGGGGCATTTTATGATGCGGAAAACATGGTGCTCGGATCGACGGTCTTTTCTCCCCATAGTTATTCGAGACAACCCTACGTGGCGAATGGATATATCGGCTCCCGAGTTCCTAATATCGGTGCTGGGTACGCCGAAGACACATGGAATATTTGGGCCAATGCAGGAGAAGAACTTCCGGGAGCCCTTGAAAATGGTTGGCCGCTGAGAAATCGGAGGTTTGCCGGGGCATTTGTTTCCGATTTCTACTGTCTGGAGGAGTCATTGAACTCTACAAATTTCCCAGAGCTTGACGATGATGGATATAGTACAGTGATCTCTTCGATTCCTCAGTGGACTGACTTGCAATTTTCTTTGAACGAAGAGATATGGTTCAACTCTCAAAATGTTACTGAAGAAAAAGTTAGAAATTATAGACAGGAGCTCTCAATGAAAAATGGTATCGTTACAACACATTTGGATTGGTTAGATGAGTTGATTCATGTCGAAACGCAGGTGCTGGCTCATAAAAAGGTTTATCCTTTGGGCATGGTTTCCATGCAGGTTTCACTTAATGTGGACCATTTGCCGCCAGATGTGTCTTCAGTTGAGTTGAACTTTTTTGATGTACTCGATTTTAGCACTTCGCATAGAACCATTTTGCGCGATCTAGGTTCCGATGAAGGGATTTACATGGTAGTGGAACCTAAAAATGTTCCTTATTCCAACGCCGCGATCTTTTCTACATGTACGATTGATCGGAACAACGTGAAGTTTAGTCGTGGAGAGGTGCACCCTGAGAAAGTGACACAGAATGTGTCGGTAATACTCACCAAAGATAATCCCAATGTCACCATTAATAAATACGTTGGCGTAGTATCTTCCGAATACATTGGTGGTGGTTCCACTTTGGATTACTCCAAAAGAATTGCCAAATCGAGCGAAGGCAACCACGATAAGCTTTTGCTGGACCAGAATGAGGCGTGGGATGCTATTTACAATGATGCATTTATTGAAATTCCTTCGGATGAAGTGCTAGAAATGACTACTAGATCTTCGCTATACCATCTTTTGGCCAATACTCGAACTTTTAACGTCTCTGATGATAGAGGATTACCCCTGGGGGTTTCTGGATTGTCATCAGATTCATATGGCGGTATGGTATTTTGGGATTCAGATTTTTGGATTCAACCAAGTATTTTGCCCTTTTTCCCAGACATTGCTAAAAATATCAATAATTACAGAAATGCCACGCATAGGCAGGCTCAGTTGAATGCTCAGCAGTACGGCTATCCTGGTGCAGTGTACCCATGGACTTCTGGGAGATATGCCAATTGCACTTCTACGGGACCCTGCGTGGATTACGAATACCATATCAATGTTGACATCGCACTAGCATCCTTTTCCATCTATTTAAACGGTGCGAAGGGAATTGACGATGAGTACTTACGATACACTACTTGGCCAATAGTACGCGATGCAGCGGAATTTTTTACAGCCTTTGTGAAATATAATCGCACGTTGGACAAATATGAGACACACAATTTGACTGACCCCGATGAATTTGCCAATCATGTGAATAATGGTGCATTTACCAATGTCGGAATTAGAATGCTACTCAAGTGGGCTACTGATATTGGTTATCATTTGAGAGAGCCTGTAGACCCTCGCTGGAGGAACATTTCTGAAAAAATGTACATCCCAAGATCGGAATCTAACATTACATTAGAGTACTCTGGTATGAACAGCAGTGTGGAAATTAAACAAGCAGATGTCACTATGATGGTCTACCCTCTCGGGTATATCACAGATGATTTGATTCTAAACAACGCGATTAAAGATCTATATTACTACTCAGAACATCAGTCATCATCCGGACCTGCAATGACTTATCCAGTGTTTGTTGCTTCAGCAGCAGGTATGCTAAACCATGGCTCTTCATCTCAAAGCTACCTTTACAAATCCCTGTTGCCCTATTTAAGAGCACCTTTTGCCCAGTTCAGCGAGCAGTCAGATGATAATTTCTTAACAAATGGCAAGACTCAACCAGCATTCCCATTTTTGACTGCCAATGGCGGTTTTCTACAAAGCATATTGTTTGGACTGACGGGCATCCGTTACACTTACGAAATTCAGCCTGGTTCAAAAAAAATTGAAAGGTTACTGAAGTTTAACCCAATTGAATTACCTCTGCTGCCCGGTGGGATAGCAATCAGAAATTTCAAATACATGGATCAAGTACTAGATATTATTATTGACGACAATAACGGTACCATCGTTCATAAATCTGGAAACAAGCCAATTAGAATCAAAGTTCCCGATAGAAGTTTGATTCGTGACCGTGATATCAATCCTTATCATGGCGCTGAATTCTCTGCTCAGACCGAAAATGTCAAGGAATATGGCGAGGGAGCCCTAGGAGATAGACCTTTGTCTGGTACCGCCCACTATTACACTATAAACCCAGGCGAAGAATTAATTTTACCTCTTTTCAAAATGGAAAAAAATGCGGAAGGCAACATTGTGGAAAGCAAGCAAATAACCAATTTGACGTCGGGTGTACCTGGTGATGTGGCTATGTCTGCTCTCGACGGTAATAATTATACCCATTGGCAACCTGCAGATAAATCTGTGCCGGCCAAACTGTTGATCGATCTGGGTCAGAATAGTTCGGAGGTCATCAAGAAGGGTATGATTATGTGGGGGCAAAGGCCTGCTAAAAACATAACGATCTCTATTTTACCTCATATCGAGGCTCTTGGACAAATTGTGGCTGACCTTACAACAGTTGTGGAAAATTCAAATGTCGGCGAGGAAAGTATTTTGGATGTTCTCGAGGATATTGGTGGCACTGATCTCCTAAAGGATTATTGTGATCAAGATTTAAAGGATCTGCTTTCATGGAGGGCGGGAGACTTGCATGACCTCTTAGAAGAGGTTTCAAGTGCTTCAAATTACATGAGAGGTAAGTTTTTGCCTATTTTGGAAAACTACACTGTGATACCCAGCGAACCTTATTTCAAAGAAGTTTATGATAAATCAATCATCGAAATTTTGCCTAGCAACAAGACAGAATTTACGATTGATTACAGCAAAATAAAACATAACAGCACCCTATGCTCTTACAGAACATCCTCAAACAATTGCACTGACTGGACCAAGACAAGGTTCATTTTGGTGAGCATCCAAGGTAGCTATGACGATGATGAAGATCTCAAGGGAGGAACGATAAAAGAGATCGTCTTCACGAGCTAGGTTCTCTTAGCTGAAAAAGTTAATGACTATATTGATTTAAATTTATATTTTTGCTATCTGTGTTTATTTTGTTGTTATATGAGCAAATAGTATCTTGAAAGATGTATTCGTTCGCTATCCTACCTTATATGACCACTTTAATTCAAAACTTTTTGCAATATTCAGCTTTCTTAATAATTTTCGTTTCGAAATAGCTTTATTATTCTGAACTATATACTTAGCGACTCTAAAACACTTTTTTTTTTTTGGATTTAAAACTACCATCATAAAAGTTTATCCCAAACATTGCTTCCACTTCCACCGAAAGGTGAAAATGCATTTGAATTGAAGATTTGTGTTTAAGCAAGCAATTAGTATAAGTTCTAAATCTTTATTTTTAACCAGATATCAAACTTGTGGAACAAAAAATAAAATTCAACGCTACTCCTTTGCTAACGCTATATTCTCAAATTGCAAAACATCGGATATTTT
Source organism: Zygosaccharomyces kombuchaensis (assembly GCA_003705955.2). Taxonomy (NCBI): domain Eukaryota; kingdom Fungi; phylum Ascomycota; class Saccharomycetes; order Saccharomycetales; family Saccharomycetaceae; genus Zygosaccharomyces; species Zygosaccharomyces kombuchaensis. The sequence continues at coordinate 39,754 of PPJZ02000050.1, forward strand.
AATTAATTTTAAAGCATTTCTCAATAGGGGTTCATCAACGTTGTTTCCCAATTCCCTTTAACTTACATTTATTTAGTTTTATTTCGGGTACATATATTTGCTTTTTTTTTCGCTATGATAACATTTTAAAAAAAAAAAGTCCTCTTATATGTGAGTATACACAGAAATTTAAGAGGTGGTTTCCAAAGTCAAAAATATATTTGGAGCATCTACTATCATGCCCTAGTGAAATGACGAATTTTTGCGAAGGAATTAGAAAAAAACAAATGCGAATTCTGTGGATCGAACACAGGACCTCCAGATTACTTGACCGAAGTTGTCTTCAGTCTGGCGCTCTCCCGACTGAGCTAAATCCGCACAGTAATAATGATTATAATAAATTGATGTCAAACTAAAAAACCCCTTTTTAATATCACTAGTTTGCTTTTTTCATAAGGGACGGGACAAACAACGCTTTTAAAAGGGAGAAGTTCAATCAATACAAAATTTCACCGATATAACAAACTTTTCAATTTCTAAGCCAACTTAGACAATTGCTAAAAGTCAATTACAACAAGCTCAATGTCCGACTTTACCTCCTCTTTCCAGACCCACATGAAGAGTTTTGACACCGTATGTCGCCGATTTTGCGCCCTTTGCGCATAGCTTCTTTATTCCCTTAATTACTAACGAGACTTCTCCCCCCGAACGCATTAGAAATATTCCAGCAACAGAGTTTTGCAGCAGTTAGAGGAAAAGACTAATCTGCCTAAATCCTACATTACCATTGCGTTGTCAGCCTTGTACTTGATTTTGATCTTTGTCAATGTCGGTGGCATCGGTGAAATTTTGTCAAACTTTGCCGGCTTCGTGGTTCCAACTTACTACTCTTTGGCTGCCATCAAGACCACAACTTCCAAGGATGATACCCAATTATTGACGTATTGGATTGTATTCGCCTTTCTAAGCGTTGTCGAATTTTGGTCCAAGGCCATCTTGTACTTGGTGCCATTTTACTGGTTTGTCAAGACGGTGTTTTTGCTGTACATTGCATTGCCTCAGACCGGCGGCGCCACGATGATCTACAGAAGCGTGATCGCCCCTGTGACCGATAGGTATATTGCAGTTCCTGAGACTAAGTCCGACGAGATCAAAAGTGCTGTCGACGATGCCGCCGGCAGGGGCAGTGGATTTTCCGTTCACCACTAAATAAGGTGTCAAGTTTTTAATTTTTTCTTTTTCTTTATTCTTCTCTGATATATTTATCTACAAAGATCCGTCGAACTTGTAGTCAAATTGCTCGTTGATGGTACGACCGTTTACTTTGAAATTGATCTTGACTCTCAATTTCAGCTTACCGGATCCAGTGACTTTGAGTGACTGTTTGCAAATATCGTCCTCGTGCAGACTGTTTTGCGGATGCAGTTGTCCCATGGTCAATTTTTGAGTCTTGGGCACCGCGCATAAGCTCTGGATGTCGTCTACTTGTTGTAATGCCTTGAAATACATCTCCAATTGTGCAGCACCAGACCCACAAGAGATAGTGTGGGCAAACACTTGCAAGTATGCATCATCGTGAATCTTTATGCTTTGGGCCGGTATTGAAACAGTCTCCGAGGCGGACTGGGACAGCAAACCGATTCCCCTAGAGTCTAGGTTAGCCGCTTTGTTGTTGTTTGCCTGCGAGCCGCCGAACAAGTCTGCCAACAGATCTGTCTGTGCAACATTGGGATTTGCCGCAATGCTAGCGGGCTCCTGCTTAGGATCCTCTTGCAAAAGATCAAAGAGCAGATTAGGCTCCTTTGGTGGGTGGAGTTTTGTCTTCTGTGGTTGAGGCGATGCGTTTCTCTCATGCTTTTTGGGTTTTTCGAAATTGGGCATTGTCTCCAGCAACGCCTTCTTCACGGATTTGGGTTGTCTGAAAATCAATTCGTACTGTACACTCTTTACCTGCAACATCAGGTCAGGATCAGTCGTGCGTCTTACGATGAGCTGTCTCAAATCTTCCATACATTTCGTATCATCGATGCGCAACGACAATTTCAGCGCGGCGGTCAAAATGTACTGGATCAGTTTGTTCTCCCCGCTATACTTCACGTTGCAATCAGACAGGTAGCGTGTCAACGAATGCTGGTCGATCAATGAGCCTGTGGTGCTCTCCAGTAGAAGCTCCCCGTACTCGCCGATGCACCAGATAGATACTAACTGCCAAGCCATGTTTTCCTGGGTGATCTCGAGGGCCAATTTTTTGTCCAGGGAGTATTTTAGCATGTCCAAAAGCACATCGCGTTTCCCCGTCGAGTTCTTGGCATTGTTGATGGCGACGAGAATGTCGCTAACCTTATCCAGGGCGATGTGTTTGCCGACCAGTTTCAAGATCTTGACAAAGACTTCCAGCTCCCATTTTTCGTTTGCAATCGAATACTTGTCAAACACCGTCACCAAGTGTTCAACCGTGAAGACGATCAACGACTTGTCATCCTCCGTGGCGCTTTCTAAGAAACTCAAAAGTTCATCCACCAATTCCACGATATTGGCCTCGTCCAATATGGCAAACGTCAGCTCTAGAGCCCTCTTACGGATAAAAGTGTCGTGGTCACGCAAACATCTCGAGATGAATTTGCGGTGTCTCTGGACGGCGGCGGGCTCCTGCGGGACAACTTTCAACAGTGTGTTTAGCGCCACGTACTTGACATTGTTGTCGCGACCAGAGAGAAATTTAGCCAAGATGTTGACTCCGAGCACGCGCAGCGGTTGGTCGAGGTTCAAAGAAAAGATGATCCTCGTAGTCTCGTACAGAATCGTCTGACCCGTGCTTTTGTTACTGTCTGTGTTCGTGGCCACCTGCGTCAAAATGTCCGAGAGCTTATTGGAATATTGCATGATCTCGGAGCAATCCAGCTCATCGCCCAGCTGGAAGTACAACCTGAGCAAATTGATCAACTCCACTTGCAAGAAGGGGTCGCAAATGCCCTGCACGTCGTAATCCGGCTCGAAGTTCTTGGAGTTCAAATTTTGCAAAAGTACAAACAGTTGCGGTATCAACGGGATAATCGGCGCGAGTACTTTCGACACGAACTCTCCGCCCCCGCTCTTGTCCTGGCCACCTTCATCCGCGCCATCTTCTGCTAAAAACTCTTGGTAGGGAGCAAAGCTCTGTAGGATCGATCCCAACACTTTGATCACACCCAGCAGCACACCGTGCGTACACATGGCATGGTTGTTGAGGATGCCCGAGACCAATTGGGGCGAAAATATGTCCAGCAGCGACACGTCCTTGTGGATCATCTTGGCAGTGCACTGCAACGCCTTCTTGACCAGGAACGGATCCCTGGAATGGTTCAAAAGATTCTCCACGTCCGGGAAAACGTCTCTCGCCAACTCCGAAGACGACAAAAACCCCAGAGTCGTCAATGCAAGTGAAACAACGTATTTGTTCGAGTTGTTGAGATCAGTGTTCAACACATTGGTCAGCAGCGTCAGCAAATCCTGTGACTCGTCCAAAAGTAACATCGCAGACAGGTAACCCAACCTCTTGTCGGCAAAATCGTCAGATGCCACCAGATTAATACATTCCACTTGGCCAAAATGTGTCTTCTCACCTAAAATGTACAGGTACAGCAATTTTTGGATATTTTTACGCCTTTTTTCTGCAGGTAGATGGTCGTCTCTCAACCGCGTTCTTATCTTTGCAGACTCCTTGGTAATGATGGAACGCTCTTCCGCCAGTGTCTTAGAATTCCGCACATCCTTGATGAAGCTTTTGAGCGATGAGCCGGCCATTGTACCGTGCCCCCTCTATTCGATTGAAACGATATATGCACACGCCGTTGACAGCATACCTTCATCGTATTATTATCATTTGCATGTTCCAAAGGCTTTCGAGAAAAAACGTCTGGTCCGGGTAACTAAACAAAGACGGGTAACGGAGAAAGACCGGGTAACAAAATAGCCGCCCAGATTCCAACACTCCCGCTTACGTCTCTGCGTCTTCCTCCGCGTCTCCGCCCCTTGGAACCGAAATCAGCTTATTTGCCCCTCCCCCCCTTACCTGACAGCTTACGTTCCCGGTAGCGGTAAATAAAGAAGATCACTTTCCCTCAGGTGAGGTCAAAAAATTACTCCCAAAACGGCTCCGCTACCCGAAAAGCAAGAGGCTCATGGCGTCCAGGGGAAGAAAAAAGCACAAGAAAATTTTTTTATTGCGCGTCGTCTGCCCATAATAAATACCCTTTGAGTAACTGCCGAGAGTTCGCGTCCCTTTTCGGCGGCTTTTACTGTACATGCTGCGGCAAACAGGGGCCGTTACAGCTAGCAACGGGGAACCCTTTCCAGTGATAGCTTTTATTAGGGCGATTTTGCAATAACCGAGTGCGAGGTAATTTCGGACGAATTCGTTCATTAGGAAAGAACGAAAGGAGGGAATGCAGGGAGTAAGTCTCCAGAGGTATTCTTCAAGTTTGCCCTTGTTGATAAGGAGGGCGATACAGGTTGGTTGTTTTGAAGATCGTTTTCGGCACTTGGTAATAATACACTCTTTGCAAAGTAGAGGGAAGCCCGGACAATCCGTCAAATAATTTTTCAGGAGCAACGATGCCTAACCCATCCACGACGACGGCAAGGCGGATTAATGCGGGGTCACCAGTGAAGAGGACTTCCAGTTTCAAGAAGACGCTGACGTCTATGCTCGGTTCGTCGTCATCGTCCAGCACGCCTCTGAGGAGACGTGCCACTGCATCAGGTACTCACAGCACCAGTGTCAGCAGTGGGGACAGCGCAAACACGGCCAAGCAGGGGACGCCGCGAAGGGCCGCGGCAGGGGCGGAACCCAAGAGGTCCAACACGGTGTCCACGCGGCCGCCCGTGGCCAAGAGGACTTCTGCGTCCTCGTCTGCCGGTGGGTCGACAACCCAGGAGTCTGCGACTGCGCGGTCCGTATCGACAACGACAACGTCGACTACGACGAGGTCGAGTGGTTCGAACACTGCGCGGCCCGCGACACCGACGAAAAGGGCTTCTCCTTCCAAGCGAAGCGGCAACCCCAATGCGAGGGCCACGCCGAAGGCGAGGACGGGGAACTCGACAGCGCGAGGCGCGGGATCGACCCCGAGAACGGGGGCGACAACGACAGCGACAGCGACAGTGGCAGTGGCAGCGACAGCGACAGCGACACCTACACGTACACGGGCTCCAGCGCGAGCTCCAGCCCCAGTACAAGCACCAACACCGCTACCGATCCAAAGTGAAGAAGCGGTCTCGCCACTGATGTTCAGCGCACCTCCACCGCCGCCATCGGCTAAGGAGTTTCTACAGGAGTACTTGATGCAGCGCGGGCTGCTCAGGCCTCGCTGCATCTTTGACCAGCCAGAGCTTCGCATATCGATCGCGTCGTCAGGTGACCACGTCTTTCTCCCCACCATGTCGTGTAATGACGACGAGTACTTGGCGAGGTTGAACGGGTTCCGAGACGATGATGATTTCGAAGTGCTGGACACGGCAGAGTCTCGCGCCGACAACAGCGGCAACCATGGACCCTCCAGAGCCAGCTCCAACGGTAACCTGCGGTCTCGCGGGTCGATGGCCTCGCTGAGGGGCAATAACCACCGCAATAGCAGTAACCCATTCCGCACGGCATCTTCGTCCTCCGGTTCGCTCAGCTCACGTGCGGCATTTGAGATGGACGAATCGATGGCACCTTTGACCTTCGCAGTGATTCTGTCGCTTTCCAAGCCTACCAAGATCTCCACCGTGGAGGTACAACTGTGTTCCAGGATTAGGATCCACTGGTACGCAGGTGTTCCGCCCACGAAGTCTTTCAACGAGGAGAACTACAGTGCTGGATCATTGAATTGGAGTTTGAACACGGAAAACATGAACGTCTTCATTCCTTCTAACGTCTCTTCGAAGGAGAAAATTATAGAGAACAACAGGAACGTCAGGCAGGCAAGTCTCTTTCGGAACAGCCCCGACCACGATAGACTCTATTTGGAAAGAGGTCGGACCAGGAGGGACCTGATCAAGGAGGCGTTGGCCAAGAAGCCACAGACTTTGCAAGCGGGTGACTACGTGTATATCATACCGGTAGCATTTGCCAACCACATACCAGAATCGTTGTTCTTGCCCTCAGCACGTGTGCATTACAGGATCTGCATTGCCGCCAAGATGCCCAACGGGCGAAACTACACCTTGTCCCCTCAGCAGCAGAAGTTGTTGCAAGAGGAGCGAGTTACCGACGCAGAGACAAACAACCACAAGAAGTTTGGTCTTTTGAAAAAATTCAAGGGACACTCGCAGAGCGGTTCGGCACATGCCAAAGACCTCATAGAGGACTCTAATGACATTTACGTAGAACACCCGATCTATGTGATTAGAACTCCACCACCTATATCGATTTCCACGGCAAATAAGCCCATCTACATCGACCGTGTGTGGACCGATTCGTTGGCCTACGAGATTTCGTTTGCGAAAAAATATGTCTCGCTGGATTCCAAAGTTCCGGTCAAGATCAAACTGCAGCCTCTCTCTCCGAACGTGTTCGTCAAACGTGTTAGAATGAGCGTAGTCGAGAAGATCACCTTTGTGAGTAAAAACTACGAGTTCGAATACGATCAAGTGGACCCCGTGGCCAGGGACCCTTATAACCCATATTTCAACGAGTTTGCCGCCAAGCGCAAAAAGGAACGTAGTTTATCTCTGTTGGAAATAAGGGCTAGAGACAAAGGTTCCCGTGCTGTGAGGGAGGAGGTTGTCGAAAATTGTGTCGATGACAACTTGCTGTCCTACCGTAGAGATGGTGGCGTCGATTCTTTGCTCATCGAGACATCCTTGGACTTCGCCTGCTACGAGGATTTGGACGCATCGTCTGGCAAGAATGTTCCACCTTACGGTGTCGACGCATATTGCAATATTATGAACCCTGAGGGCTCTTCGCAGGAAAAGAGCCACCATTACCAACTAAACAATACCCCTACGCGTCGTGGCAGCGTGATTGGATTCTTGTCCAACAGGAGGAACTCGTTGTCCCCTACCCCAAAGAATAGCAACAGCGATCTCAGGAAGAGACAATCGTTTTCGTCACAACCTTCTGTGCCATCAAATACGGATCCGAGATTCCATGAGACTAAGTTAACAAGCGGCCGCAACGTGCCCGTAAGATACCATACAAGGTTGAACAAGCCGAGACGTGGTCTATATTTGGATAGTTTGCATTTCACCAACATTCACAGCAGACACAAACTAGAGATCATGTTAAGAATTAGTAAGCCAGACGCCATTGATCCTTCCAAGATGAGGCATTACGAAGTGCTGATAGACACCCCAATCTTTTTAATCTCTGAGAAATGCAGCGAAGGCAACATGGAGTTGCCTACATATTCGGATGCCATAAACGATCCCTTGTCACCTACCAAAATATCTGCGATGATAGCGCCTCCCACTTTCGAGGAGGCTATCTCCGTGCCAGCTTCTCCAATGCAATCACCACTAGGATCGCCTGCATTATCACCCTTGGCATCACCTTCAGTATCACCAATGGTTTCACCTTTGGTGTCCCCCAAAGGTTCCCCGCAGGATAGAAACGCCTCCAATTTACCAAGGGACTCCGACATTCAGCATTTGAGCTTGGGGAGCACTCCAAATTTGCAAGCAGACGGCAATTCATCTCACGTATCCCCCCCTACGCCTGTGTCCAATTCCAAATTTGCGGACAGCAACTACATGTTTAACAATTTGGATAAATTGATGAGTTCGCCGGCCAGTGCTGGCGGCAGATCGGATGACGGCGAGGATCTTGACATGACAAGGCCAACTTTCCACAAGACTCCTAATAGGCCAACGAGCACTGGGAAAGACACGACAGTAAAAATTAAGAAAAAATTCACGGCAGAACCACCGAAATACGATGATATCATGCCCCTAACGAGCGACGAGGAATGAACATTTACTTCACGCAAAAAAAACACCCACAAAAGACCAACACAATTACATATGTACCAATCTGTTTTATATTTCATTCATTCATTTTAAGTTATATTTTCCAACCTCTCAGCCTACCTAAACAGCACTAGTAGTATTACGAATATATTTATATTTGTAGAGCTCCTCTGGCTGTATTTAATCCTGCGTAACTCATCATCCTCAAACCGGTACCACCAAAGGGGAAATAAGACACAGCGTAATACACCACCGCGATGAGTTCCAACACGGCGCAGGGCAACGTCAAAATGGTGCTTTTAGAGATAGCAGCAAAATAGATGGTTAGAAAGCACGACCCAAAAAAGAAAACCGTGAAGGGCAACCTCTCCTTAGATGTCAAATGTCTCATGTAAGCCAGGGGGCCCATAAGTACTCCAAATGCCAGCACAAACAACAGCGACCCCATGGACCACAGGAGACCAAATTTGCGTGGTTTAACAGCCAGTACCGGGAATAGGAATACACATATGGTAAAGCTGACCGCAGAGCCCAGAATGAAACAGACAAAAATCAGCAGACGTTCCGTGCGTGACAATGTAAACCAAGAAGGTTCCTGGTCTTGCTCTACATCCTGCCTCGTCAGAGGCAACCTGGAATAAACGTCCTGAGCGGTGTTGTTGAAAGAGTCTGCCCATGAGGAGAATACTGTCTTTGCGGACTCGTTGAACCCTGCGGAGTTTTGCGATCGATTTTCATTCCATCTTTGCAATGAATCACGGAAAGAATTGACCTGGGCACCGGAATCCATTGCCCAACAACTCTTCCTGGTACAAAGATACCAATTGATTCTATGCATGGCCTAAAAAAAGAGATGGCATTGAATTCCCTTGATATTAAATTTTGTTCACAAAGGCACCGGGTAACGAAAAAGCGCGGGTAACGGGAAAGTTGGCCTTTGAACGAAGTTTATCTATGAGTAACACTCTTCTTTGACGCTTTTGGCAAGGTAACACCCGGTTAGGAGGTTGTATCGGTGTTGCAAGAAGGATAGCAGGTTGCTCTAGGATTTTAGTTTCATTGGTGAGCACTTAATTGGCGAGAAAAGGAATTTTTGAAGGTCTCAGGGAAGTAATAAGAGGTCCGAGATTAAGACAATGGCAGGCGGCAGGAACGAAAACTGGGATCAGCAGAGATCACTCGAAGGGCTACTGGGGGATTCGATGTATGAGAGGTTGGATGGTGTTCCGCAGCAGGCGTATAGTGGCAGCACGCCTGCCCAGCAGCACGAGAGTTTATTATATGCCAGTAATACTGATAAGATGAGTTTGAGTCAGGAGATGTCTCGAAGCGGGTCACAGATGTCGGGCGAACGTTTCCCCTTACCTGAAGGAGGGACGCTTCTGGGTATGGAGACTACAGGAACCTCTTTTGCCAGTGGTGGTCCACCATGGCAGGATTCGCCGACTGGGGTCCTGGCGTTAGAGACTCCAGATGTTTTATTACAAACCCAATTGCAGCAACAACAACAGAAGACACAACGGCAGCAGCAATCCCAGGACTATCAACGACAACAGCAACCTCAGGAGTCGGATTTTTTCAGCAGGGCAGATGATTCACCGTTCGCTTTATCAGAAGACCTGGCATCCTCCCTAGGGTCCAGTATATACTCGGAGATGCCTACACCAACTTATTCTTCCTCTATACCCCACCAAGCACAACCATGGGGTGGTCCAGCAGCCTATCTCTCACCATCAGGAGTAAGGTCACCAAGCTCGTCGCTGAGGGCTGGTAGCTATTTGTCCACCTCTATTAGAAACAGTTCATCCAATACGCCCAGGACGCGTAACGCCTCCATTAGCGGCAGCTTTACTAATGGCGGGGATGGTATCCTGTCTGCGAGTGTGCCCAAGAATATGTCCCACCTGTCCACGGACGACAGGTTGAAGCGTAAAAGAGAGTTCCACAATGCTGTGGAGAGGCGTAGGCGGGAGCTGATTAAGCAAAAGATAAAAGAACTAGGAACTATAGTACCGCCTTCGCTTTTGAATTACGACCTGAGTGGGAAACAAGTCAAGGCCAACAAGGGCATAATCCTTCACAAAACTGTGGAATATCTGGAATATTTATTGCAGGTGCTGGAGGCACAAGATCGAAAAAAAGCCCAATTGGCCGCGAAACTTCAGGAATTGCAGGACAAGGAGAGAATTTTGAGGACTACACATGTACGTGAAAATGCAACTATGGTCCGGGAAGAGGCAGTATCAAATACCAAACAAACTTCCTTACAGGACAATAACGACGAATTTTCATCAGGTAAAATTATTGACACAAGGTTCAAACCACAGACCTCCTCACCTAGCCAATTCGACGAGGATGACCAGACGCCGCAGTGGACAAACGACACTTACGACACAACCGATGCCAACAATCTGGCACCCGTTAATAATAAGTTTGCGTCCATCAATGATGATCTGCAGCAATTCTTGTCCGGTGATCTGATTGAGGCAGAAGATAACGCCAAGCTGATGTTTGGCGAAGGAGAAGTTAACCCTGCTGACTATCTACTAAAGTTTGACTCTTGAACGTTACACTCAACGTCAAAATTGTAATCATAACTCCATATATATATCTAGCAAAGAACAAATATATGTCATTCTTTAAAAATTTCACAGGGAGGCATTAATGTCAGGCTCGTGCCATGCGGTACCGGTTTTCTGTTTCTAGCGTTGTTCAGATAGATGGTATCCTATCTGTATCGAAATTTGCAAAGTTGAATCTTCGCGCGAGGCAGCTGCTATAAAGCTCATCGCTCCACTTTTAGTTAAAGTTAAGTAAACACCAATTTTGAAGGATTAGAATAAAAGGTGAGGGTACGCTTCCATCCAATGGGCATGAAGAGATTTGAATTGATGTTGAGAAAGATCCTCTATTTCTCGAGGCGCAAGAACACCAGGGTAATCCGCTTCGTCCTACTTGGGGTGCTGTTGGTGACGCTGGTCTTGGTGGGGGCACAAGAGGCTTCAGACTACATGGAGATGGATATCTTACCAGATTCGATGAATTATAATAATTACCTGCCTGTTGGGCAGAGTAGCACCCACGAAGAACATTTCTTCGATAAGGAAAAGTTAACGGAGGTGATGAGTTATACCATGGAGAGGGTTAGAGCATATTCTTCATCAGTCGTAGTAGATAGAAAGAGGTCTAACAAATGTATCCTAGGTGATGTGGGCATCGGAAACGTCCAGGAATTCCACAAACTAACCAAGCAGGAGCTGCTCAAATGCATAGATGTGCCACAATCGACTTTTCAACAATTACAAGAATCCCATAACAAATTTTTGGATGCACTAGTAAATGACATTTTGGATGAATACCCGGCCGATTTGTATGGTGGTAACGGTGTGGTCATTGTGGCCGGCGGGCAATATACTTTGTTTGCCATGCCCGCTATAAAGGCCATTAGAATGAACGGCGACCCAACGATCCCCATTGAAGTGATGATTCCACCGGAGGACAATGGAGAGGTTGCATTCTGTGAAAATGTTTTACCTGAGCTAGATCCATCGGGATTGACTCATTGTGTTTACATGGAGGAAGTGTTTGACAAACAGACGTTAGCGGACGTGAAAGGCTATCAGTTGAAAGCACTAGCTATTTTGGCATCCAGTTTTGAAAAAGTCTTACTTTTGGACGCTGATAACTATGTGGTCAACTCGATCAGATCTATATTTGACGTGGAAGTGTTCCAAGAGTTTGGCATGGTGTTATGGCCAGACTACTGGAGACGCCTGCACCATCCCAAACTGTACGAGATCGTAGGTATTTCGGTGAATGAGCAAAAAAGGTCGCGATATTCAGTCGACGATGTTACACCCCCTGAAATGTATGAAGAGAAGGACCATTCTAAAATTCCATTTCACGATTTGGAGGGCACCATCCCTGATGGTGGCACAGAATCGGGCCAACTGTTGGTGGATAAATCCAAACATTTGGGTACAATCATTTTGTCCCTTTACTACAATTACAACGGTCCTTCGCAATACTACCCTCTATTAGGTCAAGGTTTCGCTGGTGAAGGTGATAAAGATACTTTTGCCCTAGCGGCTAACGCACTGACTGAAAGAGGGATAGTGTCTGATTATCATCAAGTGAAAACTCCTGTGGCCGCTTCGGGACATTGGGTCAATTCCAAGGACGAATCTTTGATTATGGAACAAGACGCTGTGCCCAGTGACCAAAGGTCTTTTCGTGGTGTGGCCATGTTGCAGCACGATCTTTTGCATGATTTTGAAGCCTTCATGTCGACGGTACATGAATTACACGACACTTTTATCGAGGATTTTAAGTTATACCGCACAAGAATGGCTGGCCAGAGGCAACTCGATGAAGACAATACCGAAAGCGCTGAAAAGCTTGCCGCCTGGGAGAAAAAAATACATGACAATTTTTGGAAGGCACATAAGGTAGGTTACAACTTGAGGACCTTTTCATCTTATTTCAAAGAAGTTGAAGTGACCTTTGTCCACTCCCATTTACCCAAGTACGACCCTTGGAACATGGCTCTGAGCGGTGATTTGATGTTTGATGGAAAAAAAGTGATTGATAAACACAAAGATGAACCAGACTTCACCCCATCAAATCACGGCCATTATAGAATGTATGACAAGGATTTTGCATCAAACACCAACTACGATTTAGAATTGGCCAATTTTGTCACATTCCGCGATCACATATGCCAAGTTGAAGACGGCTACAAAAATTTCAGCTATTTACTCAAGGAGGTGGGAGGTAGCGAAGACGGTATGGAAAAGTATAATACCATGTGTGGTTACATCAACGAAAGGATAGACATGCTTGCTTCTACCTCTTGGTTGGGCAGCGTCCATTAAAAAGAATACTAGGGGTTCATAAGTCTCAACTAATCTAACGAGTGATAACCATTAGCTATTTCCACTTTTCGACTTTATATAAAATACACGATGATTTTCGCGATGCTTCACCCTAATAGTGTATGTAAGACAAACCAATTAATAATCTTGGAAAAAAGCTCCAGATTCTAGATGATGCATTGAAGTGTGAGTAGTCAAAATGAAGTGAACAACCTCTGGCAACACTCTGCAGTCGAGCTGCTTTTTATATATGTTTTCCCATATTAGCCGTGCTCAAGAAAAATGGGTGAGTTAAGGCGAGAAACAGACAACAGCTAGCCCAAAAACAAAAGTTAAACTGAGTCAACAAAGGGAAAAGCTAATGTCGAGGCTGTCAAATGATGATGGACCTAAGCTACGAGAGGAGACGCATTTTAAAGATTTCTACCCTGACTTAACCAAGGAAAGCTTGATCCCACTGATCCTCCCGAAATTTTCAGCTAACGATTGGGCCAGTGATGGGGTTGACGAAGGTCATCAGGGTGGGGCCCGAATGAAACAACTCATGTTTAATGGGACAATACGACTAGAGCCTATCAGAATACCCAGTCTCAATTACAAGTTCAGGAAGTGTAACATCTCAATAGCTCAATTGAATGAGAAGGGTCATCCTTCAGCATCTAAAGTCGAAAAAAGATCAAGAAAAGTGACTTTAGCTGAAAAACTTGTAAAACCGAAGGCACCATATTTTACTAAATTCCATGTGGGTACAACACTGGAAGAGAAGGACCATGGTTTAATACGGTCTTTATGTAAAATCTCAACAGCACTGCACGATTTCAAAACCGAATATGATATGGATGAGCAAGATGAGTTGTACTTGAATTTTTTGAACAGGGAATACTGCAGGGACAAGATGACGCATCATGAATTTGAAATTGTGATGAGCATATTAGAGGCTGAGTGGCAACACCTAGAGAAGCAAATCCCACCTAGGTCAATATCGTCCAATTTGTCGGAGGCAGATCATCAGTCGCATACCGCTAAGGTACATTTTGAGCTTTACGGATCAGACGACGGTACAGGAACATCTTTGGATCAAAAGTGCGCGGTCTGTGGAGATGCAGATAGCGATAGTTCAAATGTGATTGTCTTTTGCGATGGATGCGACGTTGCCGTGCACCAGGAGTGCTACGGTATAGTTTTCATTCCGGAAGGCCAATGGCTATGCCGCCGCTGCTTGGTGTCGAAAAATCGGAAAGTTAATTGTCTTTTTTGCCCCAGCCATACGGGAGCATTTAAGCAGTCGGATACAGGTTCTTGGTCCCATGTCATTTGTGGATTGTGGATTCCAGAGCTTTTTTTCGCCAATATTAACTACATGGAGCCGATAGAGGGTATTGATCATATCAATAAATCAAGATGGAAACTGCTATGCTACATATGCAAGCAGAGGATGGGAGCTTGCATACAATGCACTCACAAAAATTGTTTTTGCGCGTTTCACGTTACATGTGCAAAAAGAGCTGGTCTCTACATGGATGTTGGTGGCTCATCAATTGCTGAGATTGCTACAAATCAATTCTATCATCCCCACATGTTAAAATGCTTTTGTGATAAGCATTCTCCACCTAACTGGCCTAACTGCTTGGAGGGCATTATAAAGACCAGAAGGTACTTTGCCGATACGAACTATTTAGAAATGCCTCACAAGCTCACAGAGGTAGCTCCACAAACTTCTTCTGCATCTTCTACAAAAAGCAAATGGAAGACTAACAGGGGAACTCCTATCGCTCCGAATATTTTTGCCGAGAAGATCAGACAAGTCCTTGATCTCTTTCAAATCTTCGGCTCCGCACAGGCTGCTTATCACATATGCAAATATTGGTCCATGAAAAGAGAGCTCAAAAGGGGAGCACCGTTAGTGCGCAAGTTTGATTCTAGTTCTTATAACATGCTTGACACGGAGAAATTGAAAGAGAGGATTCAGGTAACGGATGTTTTACTAGAAGATCTATCTAAGTTGCAAAACCTTTGCGACTTGGTCAAAAAACGCACCGTAACGTATAATGTCAAACGTGCGGCAGAACGCACTGTCCAAAATAAAATTCGTCATGCAGAAGGAGTTTTGATAAAACCCTTGATTTTAGACAAGTTTATCCAATCAGAAAAATTCAAAGCCCTTCAAAGGTCTATCACGGATGAAAAATTATTGTTAGAACTTTTAAAACTCAAGAATTACAATTGTCGAGATTTACCTTCTTTTAAAAAAGATATATCACAATTGTTTGAGTTTTTGGAAAATTCGCCAAAATCAACTAGGTCACTTTTTAGTAACATAAGGAAGGCACAAAAACATCTAGAAGAACTCATGGAATCTTATCAAGGGTTTGATGCTCCTGAAATGTTGCGCCAAGACTTTTTCATCAGTGATAATAATGTTTTAACTTCGCGGGAGAGAAAGTGGAAGGCTACGTACTACCAGGAGAAAGAGGATTTAAGCGATGTCGAAGCGCTCACTGATAAAGACAAAAAGTTTCTTAGAAGTGAATTTTTAGACAAAAAGTAATTACTTTAGTAATAGGTATCGGTAACTTTTTGTTCTTTTGTTACACTTACCATCGTATTTAGGATTTTCGTATGTTAAAAAACTAATTGAAGGGCCTCGAAGAAAACCAGTCAAGAACTTTAAAATGAGCCCAAGTATATGACGATACAAACTCAAAAAGCCTTATCAAGATGGGATTGATTAAGAAAGTCACTACTTGGGGTTATGATGATTTGATTGACTACCTTTCGGTCAATCCAACTAGAGATGAAGTTACCCACTACAAAGTAGATCCTCAAAATGAGGAGGATGATTCCATAATGAAAATGCACTCAGTCAAGGATTTCGGAAGCATAACATGCTTGGATTATTCTGACTTTGAAGTGGGATTGGTAGCTGTGGGGGAAAAAGGAGGTTATATAAGACTTTTCAACATCATGCTTGGAGAAGGCCCGGAGTACGCATCGATAGACGTTAGAACAAGAGCCAAACAGCAGCGTTGCGTGAATACTCTAGGACTAAACAATAATGGTTTGATCGCGATGGGGCTGGATCGAAACAGAACCGATGCGTCTTTACAAATTTGGGACATAAATTATCAAAATACAAATTCAGATATCGTCAATCCGACTTTTTCCTATTGCACCAATGAGAACATTGTTTCCTCCAAGTTTGTGAACGAGACTGGCCTTATTGTATCTAGTTCCAAGTTTTTGAAAGAAATCGATATCAGGATCCCGCATCCGGTGTACCAGCATCCTACTAGACTCTGTTACGACATTAAATTAAATCCGTTTAATGAATATCAATTTAGCTCTTATGGAGATGATGGGACGCTTGCAATCTGGGATAAAAGGAAAATAGCTATTTCCGCAGGATCCAGTGATTTAAAAACAGCGGAGCCCTTACTTGTTTTCGAAAAACTGGTAGGCACTGGGGCAGCATCAAAGAAGTACATGAATTCATGCTTTCGTTGGTCTACTGTTCGTAACAGGGAGTTTGCTACATTGCATCGGGGCGATATGATTAAAAAATGGTGGTTAGGTTCCTGTGGGTCAGAAAAAGGAACTGATGAAGGCACGGAGGAATTATTCGTCTCCACCGTACGTGATATCAACACAACATATGATAGAGTTGTGACATTTGACTATATTCCTCAGGCAAATCACGGAACCGGCATAATATGCATGCGACAGTCAGGCACTGTCTACCGAATGCCAGTTCACCAAAGTTATTCCAATGCCGCCTTTAACAATTACAACTCATTAATGCTTTCAAATTGTGAAGTTCCTGAAGTTGACGAGCTGAGGATTACTGGAGGTAAACAAGAATCCAACTTTGAAAACGTCAGTAAATCAATGAGAAGGTTATCATTTGAAGATTTGGACCTTGAAAATGACTACATGCCAGATGCCAACTACAATGAAGAGGAACGTGAGTCATTGGAGCTCACAGATGGGGAGGATGATACACACGTAAGCAGAGAAAATACCTATTCTATCTTTTGGAAGCCTGAAAACTTGTTAGAAAAGGATATAAGTGTGATAATCAGAAGCAGAGCCATGTTAGGTTATGGCTTGGATCCTATGTCTACTGTTGAGATGATCGACGGTTCTAAAACATTACAAAACAACGCATACATTAGAAACACTTGGCGCTGGATAGCTATCGCAAAAGCCGCCGTAGATGACGGCACTATGGTTTCGGGAGACTTAGATCTTGGATATGAAGGTGTTATAGGGATATGGAATGGATTGAGTGGTATCTCCAACCAAAACCGTTTAAGAGAAGGCAAAATATTGACTGACAAGCAGTTGGACAAGGAGATAGAGAAAATTATCAAGTTGCGTAGAAAGCACAAGAACGCCCTTGGTACAAAGAGTGGGCTTTCGAGGTTTTCGGACTCACCTAAACTGATCCAAAGAAAACTGTGCTTGATCATATCGGGATGGGACCTGTCATCCTCAGATTTCGAAGAAAAATATCAAAACATTATTAAGACGGGCAGCTACGAGAAGGCTGCTGCTTGGGCTGTTTTCTTTGGAGATATTCCCAAAGCCGTGGAAATTCTAAGTTCTGCAAAAAAAGAGAAGTTGAACTTGATTGCTACTGCTGTGGCTGGGTACATGGCCTACAAGGACCAACCAGGCAACAACTCTTGGAGGCAACAGTGCAGAAAGATGTCGGCAGAGTTGGAAGATCCATATTTGAGGGTCATTTTTGCATTCATTGCAGATAACGATTGGTGGGACATCCTCTACGAGCCTGCCATCTCCCTGAGGGAAAGACTTGGTGTCGCCTTAAGATTTTTGAACGATGTGGATTTGACCAGGTTCTTGGAGCGTACTTCGTCCACTGTAATTGAGAATGGTGAATTGGAAGGTCTAATCTTGACGGGGATTACGCCTAGCGGCATTGATCTCTTACAGTCCTATGTGAACAAGACGAGTGACGTACAGACTGCGGCTCTCATCTCGTTATTTGGTTGTCCGCGCTATTTTAATGATAAGAGAGTTGACGAATGGGTACAAACGTACCGGTCTATGTTGAACTCTTGGGAATTGTTTGCCATGAGAGCTAAATTCGACTGCTTGAGGACTAAGCTTTCGGAAAGCAGCAGCGGCCAAATAAGAGCAGATATCAAACCACGTCAAATGTATATTCAATGCATGAATTGCAAAAAGAACATTAGCAAAATCGATCCAGGTCTCCCTTCAAAGTTGTCTGCTAATTCTTCCGCACCCAATACAGGGCTTTCCATGCCCAAAAAATACGGCATGACTAACACCCCTTCTCCATTGGAAAGGAAACATCGCAAGCAATCTTGCCCACACTGTGGAACTTCTTTTCCGCGGTGTGTGATTTGCCTACTCTCACTGGGCACTTCCAATCTTCCTTTTGTGATCAATGGCGCCAGCTCACAGCAATCAGAACAAGAGGAGCAGCCAGACAACGTTTACGATCCCGTCAAAGAATCGGGCAAGGATTTAGAAATTTACGAAAGAAAGAAATTGAGATTGAACGAGTGGTTCAGCTTTTGTCTCAGTTGCAATCACGGCATGCATGCCGGCCATGCTGAAGAATGGTTTGAAAGACATAATGTCTGCCCAGCACCCGGATGCTCCTGCCAGTGCAGTAAATAGTAAGAATTAAGTACTCAGAAGGAATTAATAGGGCCCGCGAGAACTAAGACTTCCATATTCATTTGCGTGTCTTTGATACTGTGAAATTTATTGGAAGTAAAATACTTCGTGTCATGTGATGAAACATGAGGGGCTTGAAAGGAGAAGTTTGAGGCCCGCCCTTTTAACTGCTGATCTCTACGTATTATAGAAGGAGAAGTCTGATCACCATTCACAATAGGATTGAGTAAAGATCAGAGGAGGATCCTGAGGTCGTTATAAGGTTGGCGTTGAAAGTTAAGGGCTGGAAAATTTAGTGATTCCCCCCGTTACCACCTGCTACTCCTTCGATTCAGCTGCTTCATATCAAGATCTGACTGATCTGTGGAAGTAGCCTCAGCCAACCAAAGCATCAAAAACGACCAGGATGTATTCACAGGTAGAGCAAGAAATCCAGCGGAAGATTGAGCGTGAGCGCAACATTATTCAAGGGGCTTCAAATTTGAAGAAGAAAACTGACAATGTCATGGTCATTCAGAAGTGTAATACCAACATTCGGGAGGCTCGCCAAAACATTGAATATTTGGAAGAAACATTCAACAAACTTCAACTGAAAAGTGATGGTTTGCAGTCCAAGCCAGTGGAAAACGCGAATGAACAGGGTTATGGCCACTTGTCGACGATTTCACCCAATGAGCACATGTACTCGCGCTTAGATCTAGTGAAGTATGACTGTCCTTCTTTGTCACAGCGGATTCGTTACATGCTACAGCAGTTGGAGTTCAAGCTGCAGGTGGAGAGACAGTATCAAGAGGCCAATGCAAAGTTGACCAAGCTGTATCAAATCGATGGTGATGCTCAGAGCAGTTCTGCTGCAGAGGGTGGTGCACAAGAATCTAAGAACCGTATTTTACTGTTGACAAAGGCTTTGAAAAAGTATCAGGCTATTAATGTTGACTTAGATCAGTTCAAGCAGCATGACACAGAGACCTTAAACAATCAACCGAAATTTAGAAGGAAACAACTCACGGGTGAATTGCATATAGGAGTAACTGCTATTAGAGATGTGGATCACATCCAATCACCCTTGTTCTCTAGGAAACCGGAAAGTTACATAACGGTAAAGATTGATGATACTGTGAAGGCAAGATCGAGAGCATCTAGAAACGACAGATGGAATGAGGATTTAGTTATACAGGTGGAGAGAGGTAATGAAGTCGAAATAACCGTCTATGATAAGGTAAACGATGTAATGAGTCCCGTTGCCATCATGTGGCTCCTTCTCTCGGATATTACTGAGGAGCTTCGTAAAAAGAAAGTGGGACAGAGCAGCGGACAGCAAGGTTGGGTGAACGCTTCCAAAGTTATTACTTCTCCCCCAGCTGACTCCGGTGGATCCTCTCGCCGAGGATCAGCTTTGAGTGGAGCTCCGACGGTATCATCTTCTAGTGGCCAAGGGGCAGGTAACGGAGCCATATCTAAAGATTATCCAAAGAGAGTTACCACTAGCTCGTGGTTCACTTTGGAGCCAGCAGGACAACTTCTCTTGACTTTGGCCTTTAACAAATCCTCTCAACCAGTTAAGAAAAACTTGGTGGGGGGCCTTCATAGACATGGTGCAATTATCAATAGACAAGAGGAGGTATACGAACAACATGGTCATCATTTTGTCCAAAAGTCGTTTTACAACATTATGTGCTGTGCGTACTGTAGCGAGTTCTTAAGGTATACGGGGTTCCAATGTCAAGATTGTAAATTTCTCTGCCACAAGAAATGTTACGGCAATGTAGTCACAAAGTGTATTGCCAAGACCACGACTGAATCTGACCCTGATGAGGCAAAGTTAAACCATCGTATTCCTCACAGGTTCGAACCAGTAGCCAATAGAGGTACCAAATGGTGCTGTCATTGCGGTTACATCTTGCCATGGGGCAAGCAGAAGGTGCGTAAGTGTACTGAATGTGGAATTATGTGCCACACACAATGTGCGCATCTGGTCCCTGACTTTTGCGGAATGTCCATGGAAATGGCAAACAAAATACTCAGAACCATTCAAGATACCAAGAGGTCTCAAGAAAAAAGGAAAAGACTTTCTCCATCTTTGCAGACAGATTCTTCGTCCAACACTGTGGTGGGAAGCCGCTCTTCTAATAAATTGAGTCAAAAATCGTCTCATTCACATCGTAAACGCAAGAGCGAAATTCACATGACGACGGTAAAGACTGTGGATAAAGGGCCAAAGCCTGATCCCATACCATCTATTTCTAAAGCATCTCAATTACCACAGGCGAAGAAGGCAGAACCTAATGAGAGGTTGAGCAAATTCATTGAACAAAATGAGGCTTACTTGAACTTTACAGAGAATGCGCAAAAGAGTGGTGAACCAACTGTAGATACTGGAAGGACACTCGATCCATTCGCCACTGACCATATTCCTTCTGATAATCCATATCTCGAGGTGAACGAATCTGAAGAGGCTAAATCAAAGAAAACCTTGGAAAATTGGAGGTTCCAAGAGCAGATAGCAAAGGAGGAGTCATTAAAGAGAAAACAGAATCTTCAAGAGATAGAAGTAGATACAATGGAAAGTGTAAAGCAACTTGAAACATCTAAGGGTGGAAAAGTGGAGCCAAGCACGTACGACATGCAAGAATTTAGTCTCAACGATACACACTCTAACACTCGCTCCTCAGATACGGGTGTTGTTGTGGGACACGTAGATTCTAACCCCTTCCGTAATATGATCAACGAAACTCATCAAAAGGAACGCATTGAAAGTAGTACCACTTCTGAAAATCTTTCGTTGACGCAATCTGAGACCAGAGTTTCCAGAAACAGTTACCAAGCCTCTCCTCAGAAGGGCCAAGTAATTGGGAAACACAAGAAAAAAGCTGCCAAACGAAAGAAGGTTTCCTTAGACGATTTTGTTTTGCTTAAAGTGTTGGGCAAGGGTAATTTCGGTAAAGTTTTATTGTCCAAATCTAAGAACACTGGTTGTCTATGTGCTATCAAAGTATTGAAGAAAGATCACATTATTCAGAACCACGACATTGAGAGTGCAAGAGCAGAAAAAAAAGTGTTTTTGCTGGCCACCACGGCCAAACATCCTTTCCTAACCAACCTCTATTGTTCGTTCCAAACCGAAAACCGTATCTATTTTGCCATGGAATTTATCGGTGGTGGCGATTTGATGTGGCATGTGCAAAACCAAAGACTCTCTGTCAGAAGAGCCAAATTTTACGCTGCTGAAGTATTATTGGCCTTGAAATATTTTCACGATAATGGTGTCATTTACCGTGATTTGAAATTGGAAAATATCTTGCTGACGCCGGAAGGCCACATAAAGATCGCAGACTATGGTCTGTGTAAGGACGAGATGTGGCATGGTTGCAAGACGTCTACATTTTGTGGTACTCCAGAGTTCATGGCGCCTGAAATTCTGAAAGAACAAGAATACACGAAATCAGTGGACTGGTGGGCTTTCGGAGTTCTTTTGTACCAAATGCTTTTGTGTCAATCGCCTTTTTCAGGTGATGACGAAGATGAAGTTTTCAATGCTATTCTTACGGATGAACCATTGTATCCGATTGACATGGCAGGCGACATTGTGCAGATCTTTCAAGGGTTGTTGACAAAAGACCCAGAGAAGCGTCTGGGTGCTGGTACTCGTGATGCTTTAGAGGTGATGGAAGAGCCATTTTTTCATAATATAAGCTTCGACGATATTTTACATCTACGTGTGCGTCCACCTTACATCCCCGAAATTAAGTCCCCAGAGGACACTTCGTTCTTTGAACAGGAGTTTACATCAGCACCACCAACGTTGACTCCTCTTCCTTCGGTATTGGATACAAAGCAACAGGAAGAATTCAGAGGATTTTCCTTTATGCCAGAAGACCTAGAACTCTGATTTTGGTTAGATAATCGTTGGATGCGGCTGACAAAAAGCAAAAGTTTTAAGGACACAACATATTGTTTAAGCACCATATATAATTGCATTTATTAATTGATAGAAAGTATCTTAGTTCACGGCTTCCTTCGTGCTACCTTTTTTTTTGTTTTTGTATCATGTGCTCATTATTTGGCCCTAAGGGCGTTTATGGTAATTTCAATAACATCGTTTATCTCATCTCACCTACCTAGAACTCAAAAAAGGGAGCCGAGAAGGAGTTGAGTATTCCATAGAATAGAAGGTTTCGAGTGGTTTGTTGAGGATGTTTGGTACAAAGAAATTGAAGAACGTTTCCCGAAGATTTAAAAGCGACAAGTCTAAATCTGCCAAACATGAAAGCCCTTCACCAACTCAAATAAGCTCTTCATCACAAGTATCAGAGGAACAGTCCAATGGTAGCCTTTTTGGAGGGTCAAAGAGAGGGTTTTCCATAAGGGGAAGTACGGACTTTATGAATGGTAGTAATACGCCCAATTCTAAACTTTATACTGTGCGCCAGGTCAACTGTTTTGGTCTTAGGGGCAAGGCAGTTACAGCTGCTTTTGACTTTACTCAAAGTCTTTTAGCACTTGCCACTGATGCTGGTGAGATACATGTTTTTGGAAAGCAACAAGTGGAAGTGACATTCACTTTGCAGGCCCCGACAGTCATCAAACATTTGAGATTTGTGAAGGGCATTTATTTAGTAGCTGTCGATCAAAAAGAGGTGATCATGATATTTTCATTGTACACCAAGAAAATGCTTCAATCATTTTTTAGTCCAGGCAAAATCCAATGCGTAGAGACTGACCCCACACTAGATTGGTTGCTCCTTGGTTTTACAAATGGCGTAATCATGGTGTATGATGTGGACCATGATAAGCTATCCGACTACAAAATCGACAATTTACAAAAATCACAGTTCTTCCCTCAGGAGCGTGTGTCAGCAGTGGTATCTATCCAGTGGAATCCCAGAGATGTTGGTTCAGTTTTGATAGCTTATGATTATGTCACCGTGGTTTATTCATTAATTGACCGGGAAGTAAAGCAGCATTTCATTTACGATCTCCCACCATATGCCCCAGGTGGAGAGTATTCAGATACTCCTTTAAAGCACAGGAAGCCCAAAGTTATACAAGCCCTGTACCACCCGAACTCATTGCATTTGATGACCTTACATGAGGACAATTCCATGGTGTTTTGGGATGCCAATACTGGTCAGTTGATCCAAGCAAGAACAATTTTTGAGGCAGATATCCACATTCCATTAGATAATTTGATAGAACCAATGCCGGGTGTTCCAAGGGTCAAGCGAGCTGCTTGGATCTGCCAAAGCAATCCCGAATACACTTCTATTTTACTCCTTACGGAAAACAAACAGACAGGCAGTGCGTTCACTATGATTGATTTGGGCGGGACCCCATTATATTCACTGACCACATACGAAGGCATGAGCAGGTATTACGCCAATACTAAAAATCAAAAGATATTTCCGCTCGAAAAGATGGTGCCTGTTGTTGAGTTTTTACCAATTCCGAAAAAGTCTCCTCACTTCGCGGGCTGCCATGACCCTGGTGTAATATTGGTCCTATTAGACAACGGCGAGATAGAGACAATGATGTACCCTTCGGGTCTTTTCACATATAAATCAACCTTGTTTCCTCAAACAATTTCTTGGATAAGACCACATGCGACGACAGCAGTTGCTATAGCGGCTCCCAAGAAACTCTGGTTCGGCATGATGTCAGTGGCACGAAATAATGATAGTATATTGAAAGGCGGTATGCGCGTTAAGAAGGATTTAAGAGTAAGTGATATCAGATCTGCGCTGGCTACTGGCCATACTAATGGTTCTATTAGAATATGGGATGCCTCTCACAATGAATTGAACGACAGTTCTGTCTTTGAACTAAGTCTTTCAAGAATTTTGAACAAGGGTTCCGACTTGGCTGTGGAACACATATCCTTTGCACCAGAGACTTTAGAGCTGGCTGCTGCCACTGAATCAGGAGAGGTAGTTTTTTTCAAATTCGAGGTCAATCAATTTTATAATCCAAATTCTGCGGCAAGCATGAGGGAGATGGAAATGGACTTTAGAAGATTCTCCTTGAACGATTTCAAAACCGTCCTTATAGATGTAAGAGACAGATCTTCTGAAAAGCTGAAGCAAGGTTTCATGCCAGAGACAGTAGTCCACGCGAGAAGAGGAAAAGTTTCTTTGGTGAAAAATAGTAATGTTGGGTTTGTTTGCATTGGTTACCATGATGGAACACTGATTGTTGTCGACAGAAGAGGTCCAGTCGTCGCTTTTATTGGTAGTTTACGAACTATTTCAAAAATGACAGGTACATGCGTGACAGCTGCGGAGTTTGCTACGATGGAATATGGCAATGATGGCTACTCCAGCGTACTGCTATTTTGCGGTACAAATGGCGGTGAACTTATTACGTTTAAAATAATTCCCAACGGAAAAGGGACATTCGACACTCATTGCGTCGATACTGTGAAGACTAACAAATCGTCAATTTTCAAGATCGATCCTTTTTCGAAAGAAACAAGCCGTAGCTGTATAGCCACGGTCGCTTTAATGCAAGAGCTGAGTACGGGGGTTTGCGTTCACGGTTCTGTTATTCTTTCTTCTGTCGATGAAGTACGAGTAGTCTGTCCTGGCAAATCTTCCGAGCGCCACAAATCTTTCAAGTCTCCTTTGGCAGCTAGTTCTTTGTGCTTTATTCCTCATATTGATGCTAGGGGAGAATCGAAGATATCCACAGTTTTTGTCACTTTGCAAACAACTGGTGTTATCAAAGTTCTGTCAGTGCCTGATATGAAGGAAATACTTTCAACCAACACCGAAATAGTCATTGACCCTCGTTTTGCTAGCGACTGTTATGTCCTGAGAAATGGTGATATCTTTATCAGATTAGACAATTGCCGATCGTCCTTGCTCTCTACTGTTAATTTAAAGGCCACAGGACTGGATAAGGCCTATAACGAATTGTCTGAAAATTCTACAGATAATCTTTACAATTCAAGTTTGAAGATTCCATACAGACCTCAAGTCAACTCATTACAATGGGTCAGAGGAACAGTCTACTGTACCAGCGAACAGATTGATACTTTATTGGGTGGTGGTGACAAGAGGGAGCCATCTAAATATGATGAAAGTAAAGTAGCTCGGCGAACCATTACTACCAAGCCAGACGAAGTTCGTAAAACCGCTGCTGATACTAATGAATTCACATATAAAAGGCCTGTTAGAAGTTCTCATAGAAAAAGTCAAAGCATGTT
This sequence comes from Zygosaccharomyces kombuchaensis, assembly GCA_003705955.2. Taxonomy (NCBI): domain Eukaryota; kingdom Fungi; phylum Ascomycota; class Saccharomycetes; order Saccharomycetales; family Saccharomycetaceae; genus Zygosaccharomyces; species Zygosaccharomyces kombuchaensis. The sequence continues at coordinate 65,410 of PPJZ02000050.1, forward strand.
CAGAGGCGTGTCTCGTGCGTTTGAAAACCGGTGGGATGACATGGAGGACCGAGTCAATGATTACGCTGCCGACATGAGTGAAGGGCTAAATGAAGTCTTTGAAGATACTGCAAAAAACATGACAAGAGGTGCTTTTGGTTTATAGGTTTTATCTTTTATTTTTTTTATTTATTTCCTTGTATCGCTCTGTATGTGTATTTGAAAGTTGACTGTCCTTATTGATGCGGGACCATTTCGCCTCATGGAATAAAATGCTATCGGTGATAAACGGTCAAGCATACAAGTAGAAGGTAGAAGCAAAAGAGGCCAACTTCATTGCAATGCAAGAGAGGCAAATAACCGTTGCAGCTCCACCGCAAATCTCTTTGGACTCTAATATAGTTTTCGGTGACGAGGGAGTATCAAATAATCAGTTGACGGTGACAAGGGAAAGGTGCATAAATCCATCGCTCGTGGACTCGTTCCTCTCGCTGTTGCGACATGGCACAGATGACTTAATAAAACAGAGAGTAAGCACTTATGACAGAGCCGAAAGGAGTAGTCGTTCTTCTGGAGGAAAATGCGAAGAGTTCTTAGACAAAGAGCTCTATCCAAACTGGATGGCTAGAGATCAAGTTTTGAACTTTTGCGAAGGAGAAATGATACAGATGAAATCGCAATTAACGCAAGAATATGGAACAGAGATCTCGTCAAAGCAGGTTCCACAGGTAGACTCCAGAATAGATCCTTACGCTGCAAGAAATCAATCGGAGGAGCGCGAGGCTCATTTTGGCAAACTTAAAAGGCTACAGACGTGGTTGGAAAATCATAGAAGAGTAGAAACGATTTTAAGATCGAACAGCGACAGAGCTCTAAGAAATATATGCGATCAAAATGCCAATTATCTCCAGCAATTTTGGAATTTCCAACAAGAACGTTAGTGGACCCTTCACGAACTTTAATATAATTCGACCAAGTCAAAAAAAAAAAAAAAGGAAAAAGAAAATCCAAAATTAAGGATCTTTTCGATCCAGATAGCGTCTCAGAGTTTTTCTTGCATCGTCTATACGTTTACGCTTGTTAATTAATCACCTGAGCTTTCTTCGCGGCGTCAGCTTTTGTTGTGTGACGGTAAAATACTTTTTTATAAAAAAAAAATAAGAAATATAATAATTTATAACATACTTTAAGACTGAAGAGTAAGTGAAAAGCATACACACTAAGCTCGGTTAGATCGAACAGAGGGTCGAGGTAACGTCCAAGTAATTTTAAAAGACTAAAAATATCATACAGATGGGTGAAGAGACACCAGTGCCCACTTTGGAAGAGTACGGGCTTTCTGAGAATGCCGGTTTTTTACCACCTGAGTTACCAGTCGCAAAGCTGTCAGACGAGTACTACAAACAATGGGAAACCATTGTAGGCAATTTGCCATCTTTAATTCTTACAAGAAAAATTAGGCAAGTGGTGGACCGGCTACCAGTGTTGGATGTCAAGCCAAGCTTGTTGACCAACGTGGCGGAGCTCAGAAGAGCTTACTCGGTGTTATGTTTTATTACAAATGCCTACGTTTGGGGGTATGATGAGCCATGCGATACATTACCGGATTCTGTGGCAAAACCAATCTTAAGAATATCTGAAGAACTAGGATTGGCCCCATTGTCCACATATGCATCGGTAGTGTTGTGGAATTTCAAACCTGTCATTGAGGATACCGATTTGGTTGACGACTTGATGGATCTTTCCAACTTGACTACAATCAATACTTTTACTGGTGGGATGGATGAGAGCTGGTTTTATTTGGTGAGTGTGATTTTCGAAAAGGAAGGAAGCTCCTGTCTCACATCAGGTTTGAAGGCCATTCAGGCCATTAGAGATGGCGATTCAAGCAAATTGGTACAACAGTTGGAAATTTTAGCTCAAACCATTGACAAGTTAGGATCACTTTTAATGAAGATGAGCGAAATGTGTGATCCTCACATCTTTTACTACAGAATCAGACCTTTTCTAGCTGGTTGGAGAAACATGGCAGACGCGGGCCTACCTAACGGGGTCAAATATGGCCCTGAAGGTACTTTTCAGATTTTCGCAGGTGGGTCAAACGCTCAAAGTTCATTGATCCAAGCTCTCGATATAATTTTAGGCGTGGAACATTTCCCATTTGGCAAGCAAAAGACCGACCACGGCAAAACGATATCTGCTGAGAGTAATAAAAACCATTTTCTCAACGAGATGAGACAATATATGCCACGCGAGCATTGCAAATTTTTGGAGCACTTGTCGCTAGTCAGCAATATCCGTGATTATGTGTTGAATAGCCAGAGTAACCAAAAGGTTTCCTTGGCTTATGATGCCTGTTTGGCAATGTTGAAATCTTTCCGTGACAAACATATTCAAATTGTCACTCGTTATATCATTTTGCAAGCCAATAAGAAGCAGTCTGGCTCTAACCTCAAAGTTTTGAAAAGTGGATTGGCAAAGACTCAAGGTAAAAAGGAGCAAAAGGGCACTGGCGGCACTGCGTTGATACCTTTTTTAAAGCAGTGTAGAGATGAAACTGGTAGCAGTGCAGCCACCGAATGGGGCAAGAAAGTTTTAAGCACTGCTGTGTTGTGCATTAAAGATAACTCATCTATCACAGGGATCCGCAAAAGGCCAGAACAAGAGAGTTCTGAACAAGACGGTAAGAGAGCTAAATTGGGATTGGCGGGAGACTGGGATATCAGTGACGAGTCTGTCGATGAGGGTGGAGTAGGGCGTACTGCTGGACATTGGTGAACTTAAACGTTTGTTGTGAAGTTTTCCGAATATATAATGCAACATGATTACATCTTTATTGAGACTCTAGGTACAAATGCGTATTTTATTTGTCTATTCATACACCCTTGATTAGTAGTGTTAATTCGTCAACTCCATCTTCGTGGACGCTTTGCAACTTCTCCTGTACAGTTTTGACAACGCCGCCGGCATCGATCAATTCGCCGTCGTCATTAGCAAATTCTTGGCCCAGCCTCTTCAAGCGCAACTTGCCTTCCAAATACTCTTCCTTCCCTAGAATGACAGCAAGAGAAGCACCTGACTTTTCAGCGGCTTCAAACTGCTTTCTTGGGTTAGCCTTCGATTTGTACACATATTCAGCTTCGATACCAGCATTCCATAATTCTTTTGCAACTTTCATTCTTTCAGGAAGGTAGCCAGTCCAGTCCTTACCACCGCCGAAAGCCATCACAAATACCTGGGTAGCAGTTGGCTTAACGGTGGCGGAGGCAATTCTCTGCTTAATCAAAGAAAATATTCTCTCCACGCCAAAGGAAATACCAACGCAAGGAATTTGATTTGATTTTCTACCAGAGGCCTGAGAAAACATGTTGACCAAGTTGTCGTAACGGCCACCAGCCGCAATAGAACCGACACCGACATATGCAGAGGCATCATCCTCTGACTTGGCCTTCTTTTTCAACTCCGTAGCTCCCTCTGGTGGAGCTGAAGCAGCAGTTACAGCTTCGTAAATCAAGCCAGTATAGTAGTCGAGCCCTCTTGCCAGTGACAGGTCGAAGGAGATGTAAGAATCAATGCCAAATGCAGCAGTGAACCGCATCAATTTGGCAATTTCATCCAAGCCCTCCTTAGCCATTTCATTTGTAGAAAGAACGGGGTCCTTAGACAAAATGGAATGAATTTCTTCCAAAGTGCCCTTCAACTTAACGTACTCACCAATTTTATCTGCAGTCTCTTCCGTTTGGCCCTTCTCTTCCACGATTTCTTTCTTAACGACTTCCCAAGGACTCTTGTCCAATTTGTCTACCGCCGAAGAGATCTTCCTAACGTCTTCGTCTTTGACTCCAGAAACTTGGAAAATACCATCTAGAATTTTTCTATGGTTGAGCTTGATTTTAAAGTCTTTAATACCCAGCCCAGTCAAACCTTCGACTAAGATAGACAAACATTCCGCATCGGGAACCATCGATTCGTAGTTACCAGCAATGTCAAAGTCGCACTGGTAGAACTCTCTCATACGTCCTTTAGTCATCGCGGGTTGATCTCTTCTGTACACTTTGGCGATGTGGTATCTTTTGATCGCTGCTACATTGTTCATGGCAACGTATCTGGCAAATGGAACAGTCAAATCGTAACGGAGAGAACATAGTTCACCACCTTGGTCCTTTAAATCATAGATCAATTTCGAATCCTCACCGTACTTACCAGCCAAAATCTCCTTTAGCTCGAAAACTGGTGTGTCAATCGTTACACCGCCATGGCGCTTGAAAATGCTAGAAAGGGTACCAAAGATGGCGTCCCTGATGACCATGTCCGCATCAGCCCAATCCTTGGTACCTTTGGGGGTCTTCAAAGTGACCTGAAGTTTAGAGTTTTTCGCAGAAGGAGCAGCGTTTTGGGACATCTTCTTAAAAAAAGTTCTCGGGAGTGCCAGGGATGCACGTTTGAAGATATAATGCATCAAAATACCAAGTTAATTCCAATTGGAATCGATGAAGTTCGAGATTACGGGCTAAGATGAAAATTCCCAGTTGAAAAATTTCAAATCGTTTACTACGTGACAATAACAATGGCCAACATTTGGTATCATCATGTAAAGACTTCTACAATGGCAGTATATTTTTCATTTTTGACTTTATGCTGATTTTTAACCAATGAGATTTAGTTTACGGTCGAGGTAAGGCTCACTTTGGATTCTATATATTTTGCCGTTTAGAAACAGAGGATGGATAAATAATGAAAAATGTATCATTTGGCACATTACTCTTTATTATCTAATTCCTTCTTCTAAAGAAATTCCATGCATATTTCGCCTTATTCTATTGAAATTTTTGACAATTTTGTTGGTGTAACACATTTAAAAACTGATTATATTAAGCATAGGCAGCAACAGAGCAACCAAATTCGTAGTCTTCTTTTCCCAAAATCTTAAATGAATATTTTCACATATAGAGTATCTATGTTCATTTTTCTTTCTTTCCGCCAAGTTGTTCGATTTTTTTGACAGTATCATTGAAATTAGGCGTCGATTGGAAGTCGATCTTGCCACCCTTGGAGATGGTGGCATAATTGAAGTAATCCTTAGAAATTTGATGTGTGAGAGATCCTGGCCTGGGTAGATCCTGGTCGTTATTGGGTCTTCCCGCAGGACTTGCGGGCAGATAAACATTATAGGAGCTTTGTATTAGCATAGCTCTTGGCCCCTTGATTTTCAAAAACTTGGTGGGACCATTGATCAATTTGGAATAAAAGTGCCTGGACCAATTCCAGAACTTGATCAAAAGAGCCCGAGAACTTTCAAGAAACAACCTGCCATTGAGTTCTCTAATACTTTCAAAAAATCTTCCAGCTTCACTGGGCACTTTTTGGATCGTTTTAGATGGAGGCGACAGGGTCTGCTCGGAAATAGCGCCAGCGATGTCACGTCTGTTAGATCCACTAACTGCCAAAAGATGCTCAGACCGTATTATTATTTCATCTTGAGTGTCTTTCAACTCCACCGTGTAAACAGAGCCTGATCCGCTAAGCAATACGTTACCTCTACCTTGCAACGTTTGATATTTGGAAGAAAAGACAGGTTTGATACGGCTAAAGATGGTATGTTTGGGAGGTTTTACCGATAAACTGCTATTACTCTCGTAAGCGACCACAGAGTCCTTGCCCCAGACGTTCCAGTCTGCCGAACCGTCCAAATTGAGCAGGCAAAGGGTTCTAAAAGGTGAGGAGGAAAGACCCAACCAGGGTCCGAGACGATTGGAAAGAAAATTGGGGGCCACTAGGGCGTTAAACTTTGAAGTGGACACCAATTTATGGAAGATGGAAGCCCTCAAGGAACCATAGCGCAGCAGATTTGACAAGAAGTGCACCCATTCGTAATTCATGGAGAGAGATTTCGCACCATGCAGCGAAACCAGGCACCCTCTGCGTACATAAAGTGGGACCGATGGAGGAATCACCAGTGAGGCCATTGTGGCCGGTTGGCCCAAGACTTGGAACCTTGTGGTAGATATGGGTCCGTCTTCCTCCTCATTGTACAATTGTTCGGCATTAGTCTTGGTAGCGGTCTTCAGTTCAGCTTCCGTAGGAACCACGGTGGTCTCCGTCGGTCTCACAAGCGAAATAGACCTCTTGGCGACTCGGGAGCACACCGATTTGTTCAACATTTTTGGTGGTTCTCTAGTTTCTACCTGCCTCTTTCTGTTGATTCGCCCGGGCGACTTGTACGTTTAACGCTTAGTATGCCCGGTTCGTTAATAGACGGACGTGATTGGGCGCTATGTAAAATATACAAAAAGCAAGTGCTAACAAATCATTCTGCCTCCCAGTTATCCACCTGCTGCTGCTGTTTGACAAAGACAGCGCTACTGAGCGAAAATATGCGGTCGTCATTGCTGAACCCACGACTGTGAGGATCATGTCCAGACGAATGGTGATGGGATTTGTTGAATCCATCGAATCCCTTAATAATGTTCCCGCCATATGAGGACTTATTGCCAGCGATGCCTGTGTTGCTGGTCAGGTTATTCCCAGCAAAGTACTCTGTCTCCTTTTCGTAAATCTCCTGTTCCAAACGGTCAAACTCGTCTTCGAGACGGTTCTTTTCCGCCAGAGATTTTTTCAACTCAGCCTTCAACTTCTCATATTCCTTAAGCTTTTCATCCATGCCTAGCGGAGGGGTACGCCATTGACTGTTTCGTCTTTGCGTCTTACTGAATCCTTTTTTTTTTTATTCGTCTTGCTGAAGGAAAAAAAAACAAACATTTCAAGTCAAAAGTTCGCCAACTTTTAGTCAAAATAGAAGGCATTGGCTGAACTGAAGGGAGCATAATCCGATCGAGAACTTTTGAAGAATGTCTAATGTTGGCAAGAAGTGTGCCATCATCCACAATGGCTCGTCACGGACGGTAGCCGGCTTCAGCAATAGAGAGATGCCCCAGTGTGTCATCCCATCAAGCTATATACAGCGTGACGGGCAAGAGGCCTGCATATTCGGTACTTTTGAGATGTTGGAACAGACACAAAAGGATGAACCAGATGCAAACGTTTACACCATCATGGATGCCCGCGGATTGCCATACAATTGGGACGCCCTCGAGGCGCAATGGAGGTACATCTACGAAACTCATTTGCAGACGAATCCAGAGGAATTGCCGCTGGTGATCAGCGTACCGGCTAGCAGCGGCGATCTCGACATGAAAATCGTCGAAAACTATTTCGAACTCGCCTTTGTCAAGTTGAAAGTGCCCACCATGCAGATTGTCGTGGAACCCCTGGCAATCGCTCTTTCCATGAGTAAAAGTTCAGCACTGGTCATAGATCTGGGTGCTCGTGGTTGCAAAGTGACGCCTGTCATCGACGGCACCGTGGTGAAGAGCGGTGTCATGAGATCCAAGTTCGGCGGTGATTTCCTCGATTACCAGGTGTCCGAATTACTCAAGAACGAAGTCGCGCCTGCCGAGAGGAGCTGCCCGCTGTGGTACAGTACGCACACGTGGATTCAGCAGTTCAAGGCCACGATGTTGCAAGTATGCGATAAAAACCTTGTCGAGTTGCAGCGCTTCTACGAGGACCAGGCCGCGCAGTTGCAACCTGCTGGATTCCAACAGTTCGCGACCAGCAGCTCTTTGACGCAGACCAAGAACTTCCTACACACGGCGGCTGACGGCACAAAGCGAACCATTTCCTTGCAGCTCAAAGATTGCTACAGGCTCCCCGAGTACCTTTTCCAGCCCCAGCTCGCGTCGCACGAGTTTGCCGCCGGCGACGGTATCAGTGAGCTTGTGTCCAGAGCGATCCGCAAGACGGGTGCCACGGTGAGCACCATGGGGACGCCGAGCGGGGGCGGCAACGGTGCCTCTCTGACGCTGAACGAACGCGGCAGCACTCAGAGTAGTGCGGGCGCACAAGGCAAAGCCGCGGGCTCCCAGGGTGCCGCCGCCGCCACCGGCGGCGGCAACGGCGGCCCCGCGGCTGCCACGGGCATCAGTTCGGAGCAGGTGTACTCGCTACTGCTGACCAACGTGATAGTCACGGGATCAACCTCTCTGCTACAGGGCATGGAGCAGCGCATCATCAACGAGCTCTCGATACGGTTCCCGCAGTACAAGCTTACTACCTACGCGAACCAGATCCTGATGGACCGCAAGATACAGAGCTGGATAGCCATGAGTTCGATGGCGAACCTCCCCGGCTGGGAACTGGGGCAGTGGTTCTCGCTGGCAGACTACGAGTTCCTGAAGAACGGAGGGAAAGGCAAAAAGACGACGGCGGCGACGACGACACCCACGCAGTAGGTGCTGTAGACGCAGTAACACAGTTGTACTATTATAATTACTATAAAAAAACGGCATCTATGTATCGCACATGCTGTCATCGGCACGTCCACGTGACACGTGCTCGCTTCTTCTATCCGCCTCCCGGCGCGATGGAACTTGGGGCTCCGCAGCAAACGCGCCACTCGCGCCTCCTGTCGGAAAACCACGCAAAAACGCGTTCGATAAGCACTCGCCTCGTCCCCCAGAACACTCCGCACCACCCACCTCTTGATGACACTACACGCTTACGGCCCAATTTATTTCTTCCATCTATTCGTGCTATCGCATGGACCTCTCCTCAGCTCATCGCTTGAGTCACACATATCAAAAGATTTCACTGCAACTCTGCAGCAGTTTCGCAGGAAACTTATCAGCTTCTACTCCTCCGGCATCACTACGCGCTGCATAAATATTCGTCGCGTTGGACTTGCCTCCTCGGAACAGCTGTCGCCTCTTCTTGCACAAGAAAGAAAAATAATTTTAATATATTTTGGCCACTTTATTCTGTGATTCACTGACCTCTCCATCCGTTGTTTCTTTTTTGAAAATTTTTTTTTCGTTCCAGGTCCTTATTTTGTTTCGCAGTCTGAGGCCACAGCAGTATAAAAAAAAAAGTATAGCATCGCCCTAGAGTTAACTCCAAGTTAGAGCGCTACGCAGGAGTATTTCACAGTACACAGCACAGCACAGCACAATTGAAGAAAAATGAGCGGTATAGAGAAGACCCAAGTTTTGGAAAAGTATCTGTCCCTTGATCAGAGAGGCAGCATCATTGCTGAGTACGTTTGGATCGACGGCACTGGCAATGTGCGTTCCAAGGGAAGAACATTGAGCAAAAAGATTACGTCGCTGGATCAATTGCCCGAGTGGAACTTTGACGGCTCTTCGACGAATCAGGCTCCAGGCTACGACTCGGATATTTACTTGAAGCCAGTGGCCTATTACCCTGACCCATTCAGAAAGGGCGAGAACATCATTGTGCTCTCGGAGTGCTGGAACAACGACGGCACGCCCAACAAGTTCAACCACAGGCACGAGGCCGCCAAGCTGTTTGCCGCGCATAAGAAGGAGGAGATCTGGTTTGGTCTCGAGCAGGAGTACACGTTGTTTGACGAGTTTGACCAGGTGTATGGCTGGCCCAAGGGCGGGTTCCCAGCGCCTCAGGGTCCCTACTACTGCGGTGTGGGTACCGGCAAGGTGCATGCACGTGACATGATCGAGGCCCACTACAGGGCTTGTCTGCATGCCGGTATTCAACTCAGTGGTATCAATGCGGAGGTGATGCCCTCGCAGTGGGAGTTCCAAGTGGGTCCCTGCGAAGGTATCGAGATGGGTGACCAGTTGTGGATGGCGCGTTATCTGTTGAGCAGAGTGGCCGAGGAGTTTGCCGTGAAGATCTCGCTACATCCAAAGCCCCTCAAGGGCGACTGGAACGGTGCCGGCTGCCACACCAATGTGTCGACCAAGGACATGAGGGCCCCCGGCGGTATGAAGTACATTGAGCAGGCCATCAGTGCCTTGAGCAAAAGGCACAACGAGCACATCAAGCTGTACGGTGCCGACAATGACCTGAGACTGACTGGCAGGCACGAGACGGCCTCGGTGTCCTCGTTCAGCAGCGGTGTCGCCAACAGAGGCGCCAGTGTGAGGATTCCAAGAAGTGTGGCCAAGGAGGGTTGCGGCTACTTTGAGGACCGTAGACCTGCTTCCAACATCGACCCCTACTTGGTGACGGGTATCGTGTGCGAGACCGTGTGCGGTGCCATCGACGACGCTAACATGACGAAGGAGTACGAGAGAGAGTTCCAGTGATGGACCCCTAGACTATATATAAAAACTTTTATATAAAACTTCAGGTTACTTTTTAATAATAACATATCTGTGAGAGCGAGCTTAAAGGCGTGTGAGGCGAGCGTGAGCGTGAGTGCTACGTGGGCGGAAACGATGGTCACGTGGCGGTGTTACCCGCACGTGCGGTCACCCGCTGTACTCATTTTCCTCCCAAGGGGACGGACAAAACAACCAACTTGTTTGTCGTTCTTTCGAGCCTTCACAGGGAAGAGAGAAGGGCCGCATGATTCTCCTGGACAGCACCCACTTCAACGATATACGCCATGCGATACGTTCCCGCAGCGTCGCATGGGACGCCCTAGCCAGGTCTGCAGAGATATCGGAGCCAGACGCCTCGAATGCCAAGTACATAGAGAGCAACCTGGTGAAGCATGCCAACGAACCGGGCTTCACCGTGGACCCGGGTTTCAAGATAGATGAACGCACCATTGAGCCACTGATCCACCTCTTGGCCACCTCCACGAACGCAGACTCCAAGAAAGCTGTGCAAAACTTGTTGGCAGAGATGCTCTCCTCAGCGGAGTACAGTTTACAGACGATAGAGTTTTTCCTCCAGCACAGGGACGCGCTGGGGAGGCTGTTCCAAGTCTCCCTCGTCGGGGACCTGCAGACGGTGCTCATCTCGTCTTTCAATCTGGTCTCGCTGCTCATACAGCCAGGTCTGCTCGACAAGCAGCTGGCCTCTGAGCTGATCAACAACGAGAATTTCTTGAACATCCTCAATAACCTGGAGCTCAAGGACACCTGCTACATATGTGTGCGTCTCTTGCAAGAGCTTGTGGCGCTGGAGCCCTACCGGCCCATCGCCTGGCGTGCGCAGGCCAAATTTTTGCCCACTCTGTTCCTCGTGGTCAAGCAGGCGCTCTCTTCGAGCGCCGCAACCAAAGTGGTCGCGACAAACTCGAACAACTTGGGTATCCAATTGCAGTACTATGCGCTGCTCGTCGTGTGGTTGCTCACTTTTGACAGGAAAGTGGCCCACGAGCTCACCACCCAGTACTTGGCAGACGTCCTCAACCTGTTGAAGTTGGTCAAAGTCACCATCAAGGAGAAGATCTCGCGGCTGTGCATATCGATCATCTTGCAGTGTGTGAGCAGCGACGTCAAGGGGCACAAGCAGGTAATCCGCAGTCTGCTGCTGTTGGGGAACGCGCTCCCCGTGTTGCAGTCGTTGAGCGAGCGGAAGTACTCTGACGATGAGCTACGTTCCGACATGGACCATTTGAAAGAGATCCTGGAGGCAGAGTACCAGGAGCTCACCTCCTTTGACGAGTACATCGCCGAGATCGACTCCAAACTGCTGTGCTGGTCGCCCTCTCACGTGGACAACGGCTTCTGGTCCGACAATGTCGACAAGTTCAGCCAGAACCACTGGAAACTGTTCAAGCAGCTGATCACGCTTCTGATCGAGACCAAGGATGCCGGCTGCAACGACAGGCAGCACAAGACCGTCTTGGAGGTTGCGCTCAGTGACATCACCCACGTCGTGGACTTGCTCCCTGACAGTGTCGACGTGCTTGGTGAGATGAAGGGCAAAGTGGTCATCATGGAGCTGTTGAACCACCCAGACTCGCGTGTCAAGTACGAGGCGTTGAAAGCCACACAAGCTGTTATTGGCTACACTTTTAAGTAAAAAAAAAATCAAACAAACAAACAATACATAATCTAACGCCTGTAGACGCGGGCGCCTGCGCCCAGCAGCGTACCGCCTGTCTCTTCCTCCTCGATCTCCTCGTCGTCGTCGTAGTCGTGCTTTGTCTTGAGATAGAACTCGTCCATCTGCTTGTTCTGGGTTCGGTCGAACTCCTCCTCCTCGTCCTCGTCGACACGCAGCTCGTTGAACTTGTCGACGATACTCTGCAGGAAGCCGCCGGCGCCGCCGCCGTTGCCGCCGCGTGGCGCCCCCTCGGCC